>CANXYC012178631.1:0-64623 GCA_948193065.1 Aleurites moluccanus | reverse complement strand
AGTAATTTTAAATTAAAAATAATATTTTTTTTTAATTTTAAATAAATAAAATAATTAATTTTTATTTAGTTATTAATTTATTTTATTTTTTTATATTTTTAATTTAAAAAAATACTTTTTTATAAATAAATAAAATTTTAGAGACTAAACTGTAATTTGTCAATTACTTTTTTAATCCTTGTGGGGCCCAGGTTGAAAAGTCAACGGTCAAAGGGTCGGAATTATAGATTTTAATAACGTTAGGGCCAAAATTATACCTCGAAAAATATTAAAAGTTAATGTGCTACTAGAGCTAAACGGTAGGGTCAAAATTATACCTTATCCATTTTTTTTATATATATATTAATGATATTTCATTTTAGCTAGGTTGCTCCGGACTTCCTAATATCGTCATTAGCCGCCACATCTCGATTCGAAAATTTTAATCCAATTCCCTTTCAAAATTCACGTAAAGATGCGCTATCGGATAGGCTTCTCCATTTCTTAGAATCAACTAACCCATGTGCAGTTACCGTTCACATGGAATCTTTTTTTTTTCGACCTTCAAAATTCTCATTTTAATATTTGTTACTATCACCAATATTTGCACTGACGACTGCTCCGCCCGAGCTTGCGCCCTAGATTTTGTAGCAATCATCGTACCCTCCTACTCATTGAAGTCTGGCTCTTGTCCCGACGGCCTAAAAAATTTGGAATGAAATGCATGGGAGATGTTGAAGAATTGGCCAATCAACCTGCCATCGGACCAGGCTAACAGGTCAATTTTGTCCAAGCTGCCACAAACGACACTCCCACTCTTCCAACTTCTGCTACACAACTCCGAATAATTTTGAATTTTGCATGGGACCTTCATTAGAGATTTAAAGACCATTTAAAAAATTTGAGAAGAAATACACAAAGAAATCTTAAAGAATTGACTAACCAAGCAAAAGGCACAGTTAACCTCCATTTGCAGTATGCGGTTGACCAATGAATGGCGGCGAAGCAAATATTTGAATTGACAAAGACACAATAATACCTATTGCGTCAATTTTTATTGGCAATCCGCAGTTGGCCAATAAATGGTGTCAAAGCTAATATTTGAATTGATCAAGTACATAAGTAACATTTGAATTGATTTGTTCCTGACTAAGTCTATACATTTGTATTTAGGAATTATCTTCTAAATATTGCTCTGATAAATAACTCTAATCAATAAAGAGATAAAGCAAATTTTATGCCTTACCAATCATGCTAAACTTGGGATTTCAATACTTGTATTTTCAAATCTATATGTGTAATGTTTTTTAAAATTTTAAATAGCAATAAATTTGTTTGATTTTAATTATTCTATGGTTGCTTGAGCCATGCTATGTTACATCAATGATTTCCAGTTACATGTGAGGAGTCGATAGATGAGATCTGTTAATTGATTTCTTTTTTTCTTTTATGCTCAAGTTCATGTAAAGTTGAAAACTTTAACACCGCTTTACTGGCTAAGACACTTTAGGGTGTCTTAGCTAGTAATTACTTGTTGAGACATGATGCGCATTATATTCCGATATTCATGCCCTAATTAGCGTTCTTGTAGAGCAGCCACTCTTTTTTACAGGGTACCCCACCTATGCTTTTCTTATTCGGGAATTGAAGGATTCAATAATGAAAGTTGACCTTAGTGGCAATTCATATGGGTTTCCATTTCCTTTACAAATTTCAATCAATCAAATTCTTAACCTGAAGCTAAGCATTGTACCAATTTCCATTGCTTAAAAAATAAAAATCGACCTTAATTACTTAATATAGATTAATAATGCATTAGCATGCAAAAGAACTCTTATAAAGTTGTTACAAATTCATCCCTAAACTTGATTGATAATTCAATAATATAATTCACTAATATAAGTCCAATCGAATTACATTAATATAAAAATTTTTGAAAAAGGACTTGCAATTAGCCAACAATTTCTGACTGATGGATTCAGATCTGATATCATTAATAATTTCCCATAAATAAGATCAATAAAACATGAAATATTCATTAATTGATAATACAATAATAGATATGGATTAGCCACTCTCATTTTAGAGAAGTCCTCAAGGAGTGACTTGAATTGAAATCACAAAACCAACCCACTGCAACTTAATAAATAAACCAAAACCAACCCACAAGTATATATATATATATATATAGTTAGTAGAGGTAGCTACTACAATAGTGAAATTAAGGCACTTATAAATAATTAAACACCACAGTAGTAGTAATTAAAAGGAAGATAGTAATTAATTAATAGTAAAAAGAGATTTAATTAATTAATTAAGGGCATTTAGGTCCTCCTTCCTTGGTCTTCCAGTTGTTGTAGCAAGGGCAAACAGCTTTATTCCCATAATACCCAGGAGGCACACATAAGCACTTTCTGCAACATTTCTGACAGAAGAACATGCATGGCTTGTGGTACTGAGTCTGGCTGCACCTCCTCGAGCATTGTGAAGGGCATTCTGGTCATTCAAAATAATAAATTGTTAGTACTATATACAATAAAGAGAACAACATTATCATTACTTCTTCCCCTTAGTCAAAAAAAAAAAAAAAGGGAAGAAGATCACAGCTTCCAAGATTCATTTTCTTGGAAAAGATTAATAAAGAAATGGTTAATTTCAAGAAAATGACCCTAGTCAAAAGCTACTTTGACTCGATCTGCATTTGTCATTGTCTAGATTTTATTTCCCTCTGAAAAACCTTGATATTTTTTTTTGTTTGGATGAAAGAAAATAAAAGATCTAGCCAAGAAAATAATGTAAACTTACGGTAGCTCTTGAGGCTTCCTGGCCCATAACGCTTCTGAAAATAATACAAAATTAACAAATTAAAATGCGAATTAAGTAATTAAATAAAAATTTCTTTAACAATTCTACATATAGTATATACACCCACATTATCTCCTAAACAAGAAAGAAATGGAATAAAAGCTCACTTGATTGTTATAGTGGTGACCTCCATGGCCATGAGATGCCATAACCTACAGGAAAATAACACGAAAAGAAAATGTTAGAACCAGAGTTTCTTGATTTTCTTGTTCAAGATTCAAGAAAGAACGAAATCAAGAAATGGTCTAATTACCAAAGTTTGGAGCATTGAAATGGCAATGAGAGCCAAGAAAAGGAAAGCAACAGACTTGGCCATTGGCATTTGCTACAAAATCAAAACCCCTCCTCGATGTAAAAAGAAAACAATGAAATAGAGGCAGGAAGTGGAAGAAGGTAGGGTAAAGAGAATAGGGGATTGATTGAAAGTGCCCTTGCAGTATAGGGTATATATAGAGATTTTTTTTAGCATTTGAAAGAGAGTTGGGCCAAGAACTCGTTAGCTGTTATCCTTTTTGTGGGTCACAGTATGTTCTTGCTTGATATGAAGTAACCCATGTTCTAACCCCTTACTGTATACTTGTTTTATGCAAATTTGCGGAGAAATTAAAAGTTTAAAATTAGACTCCCCAGTCACCACCCCCATTTTTAAAATATAAATTATTAGATGAAAAAAATATTTTTTTATATTTATATAAAAATAAATTTATATAAATATATTTTTTTAATTATATTTTATATGAGTAGAAAAAATATATTTATATATTATTTAATAATTTTTTTTTAGTAAAAGGATAAAAAATATAATAAAAATATTTATATGAACGGAAAGGCTACTCGATCCCTAGATAAATTATTTATTTTTAAAAAGATTTGGTTTATCCATAACTCTTTCCTTTAAAAGAAAATGTCTTTTATTTTACCAGTTTCACCTTGTCAAATCATTCTCGTAAAAATTGTACATTTATTTTTAATATGTTATACGCTAATTGAAAAAAAAAATTGAATTTAAGTCCTTCAAAAATTTAATTCCTCACCGATAAAACTAAATTTCAATAAAGAAAATTATATTATTTGCATAATTGAATGAAAAAATATCAAAATTTAATCAAATTAAATGAATTGAAAATCACTAATCTTAAGAAGTAATTTGGTTGATTCTAATTTGGTAAAATTTTAAATCAAATGTTGATTTGATTATAATTTTGTATTTTAATAATCTATAATTATATTTTTTAATATTATAAATTAATTTTTACATATCATATTAAATTTATTTTCTTGATTCAATAAAAGATAGGCATCCCAAATTTATATTATTATAATTTATAATTCTAAGATTTCAATAACTTTTCACTCTAGATGATAAACTACTCAAACTAACGTTCAATAGTTTAATTTAATTACATATTTCGAATAATTTTATATGTGTGTATCTTATCATTTTGGGATCAAGTTGAAAAGCTCCTTTTAAATTATCCTAGCCTACATTTATTTAAATTTAAATTGCACCTCTAAAATTTTACTGCTTATTAATTTTTTATTAAGGGAGTGTTTAGTAGAGCGATTGCTAAATGTATAATTGGTATAAAAAGTGCGATTGTCAAACTTATAACTGCTTTTAAAATTTACCGATTGAAGAAAATTTTTATTATAATCGGAGTTTTTAGTTGGCCAACCAAACAACACAAATTTTTCTAATTGACGATGCGCATGTTAGCAATCAGTAATTATGGTGTTTAATTGATCAACTAAACAGTCCTTAAAAAAGACTTAAATTTGTTTGGAACAACTTAAAATTTTCATTTATATTAATAAATGCATTTCAAGTTTAAAAATTATATATATATATATATATATATATATATATTAATTAAGACTTCTTTCAATGGTTTTAATCGCAACGATATAATGGTTAGAATTGATAATTCAATAGAAATTATAAATGCTTCATTTGGTTGTTATTTTGAATCACAAATTGACTTTAATGTTTTTAATTAAATTCAATTGTTCACAACTAAAAATTTACTTTGGTAATCAAATATTTAAGATAGTCATGGACGCTGAAATATTAAAATAAAAAAAATATTATTGGCATTAAAGTTTTATTTGTTTTGAATAAATTTATTTAAAAATTTTTATTTTTATATTTCATCCGACTCATAATAAATATCATAATATTTTTTTAATATATCTTCATTTAATTATTTTATTTGCTAATTTAAACTATATTTTATTTTAACATTACAATAATACGTTTATTAAAAAAATATATTGAAAATATAAATAATAATTAAGAGATGTAAAATATGAAAGAATTAAAAAAGTGAAAATAGATTAAAGTAATACTCAATCCGTTTCAAAATAAATGTCATAATTATAAAATTCACAATTATTAAAAAAAAATAGTCTATTTTAACATTTCTAATACATTTATTATTTTAATTAATTAATTACTTTAATTTTTTCTCACCTTTATAATTTTATCATATTTATATCTCTTAATTAATTTTTATATTTTTAATACATTTTAATGAGGATATTTAGGTTAACTTAACATAAAATATAGTTTAAATTATGAAATAAAATAATTAAATTGTGACATCTCAAAAAAGAAATTTAAATATTTATTTTAAGATAAAATGAATAAATAAATTAAAATAATAAATAAATTAAAAATATTAAAATAAAAAATTAATAATTATATATTTTATAATTAAAATATTTATTATAAAATGAAAATAAGCAAGTAAAGACACTCATTTCACTCATAAAAATTAAATTTTATAACATTCAACATAAACATTAAATAAATAAATTTTATCTTATAAATACATTTTATACTTTAAATTTATTACCCCAACTTTTGCCATCAAATTTTACATATAACATTAAGTGCATGGTAATTAATCATCATGATTGAATCTAATAATTAGAGAAAAAAAGAATAATTTTATTCGGTAATGACTTTTAATTATTGACCAGTGGTTGATTAAAGGCAATTTAAATTTTTTATTTTATTTTTTATTTTATATATTTTTTTAAGCGTTATATTATTTATAAAAAAAATATTATCTGTTAAAATATTAAAAAAAATATATAACACTTAAAAAATATATAAAATAAAAAATAAAAAATAAAATAAGATAAAAAAATCTGAATTAAATTAAATGAGAGTTCAACTCTCAATTATGGAAAATTATTAGCAGTTCTTACTCCTTACCCCATTGCTTCATATCATAATTAATATGCATGTGATGAGAATTTATTGATGTTATCTATTATATTCCCTAAAATTCTTTCGAATTATTGATCACCATTTCTCATCATCTTCTTTTTCTTCTTTTTTTTTTTTAAGATTTACAAAGAAATAAAATTACTTAAATCTTCTTCCTCTTTTTTATCAAACGTCTCTTTTCGAGGAAAAATAGCAAATCTTATATTAATGGAGATTAAAATTTCTGGCTCTAAATTATCAAGTAAATTAAAAGAACTAAGCATTGAGTAATTCTTTACCATCATAAATCATCACTACGTATTTTTTTTTTATAAATGCGAATTAAAATTAATCTTTTAATTTTTTAATATAATGACACTCTGTAAATTTAAAAATATATATATATATCAAATATCACTGAAGATTCATGTGTCCAACTTGTAAAAAAATTATTTTACTGAACCATAAATATATAATAAGAAAAATAGCAGTGACGGTGCATCAAAGAGTTGAATAGTTAGTTAAGTGGTAGATGTGGATAAGGGGCCCACATTGACAGATAAGTCAACAAAACTGAATTTTTGTATTCAAATTCAAAACAGTTAATTAAAAGTTTGAAAAAGAAAAAAAAAAAAAAAAAAAGAAGGGTTTTCGCCCAGCAAGTGCATGTGCACTGAGCAGAGCACGTGACCTAAAGCTGCGCCGCTTTGACAAAAGTGCGCAGGGTGCGCTGTTGTATTATACTGTCCACGCTGTCCACACTACACCAAATCTATTTTTCTTCTCCGTCTTATACCGTCTACGCACATTTATACCATTCTTCTCGTATGAAATGCCCTTTCACCGACAATTACCACTTTTTTTTTTTTTTTTTTTATATACATATTTATTATTATAAAAATATATAATAAAATTTTTATTTTTTAAAATAAAAATTATGTTTAATGAATTTAAAAATAAAAGGGTTTTACCAAAATAAAAAATATATTAATTTAATGTAATTATTATTTTAATTTTATTATTTCAAAATTAATATTTTTAGTCTCTTAAATTTGTTAATAACTAACACTTTAATATTTATTTATAAAATTATAAATTTTAATAGTTAATATTTCAATTCATTAATAATTTTATCTTTAAAATTTAAAAATATAATATATTTTAATAATTAAATTATTATATTATAAAATACTTTAATTTCTCAAATTTTAACACTTTTCATCTAAGTGAGATTAAGAATTAAAAATATTAATAAAAAAATATATTATTTTAATTATGTTATAAAATTAATTTTAAATTTAATTAAAATTTTCAGGAGCTGATCATTTTTCATCATCTGTATACTCAATAACATGAGATTATTAAACATTAAAATGAAAATGATTTATAAAAAAAAAAAAAAAAGCTGTTAATTATTTTGTCCCATTCGAAATAAATCTAAAATGAAAAGTCACTTTCAATTACTATATATAAACCCAAAATTTTTATATATCTTTCAATTTGGTGATTTTAATTCTTATATTTTATTAATAAAAAATAATTAAGATTTTAAGAAACATAAAATATTTTAAAGATTAAAAATTATAGATAATTTTAAAAATTTCAAACTCTAAGAATATTAAAATGCAATCTAATCATAAATTAAGTGTGAAATTTCAAAAGAATTTTGTGATTAATATGTCTTAATATGAACATAAACAGTATTATGCATGAATGCCAGCTAATATGCTGTCCGTTCATTGCCATTGCCATTGCCCTAATTGTCTACTAGTAGACATATAGACATATAGTCCTCTAGTTGAAACTTTACATCAATTCACATCCAAAATATTTTTCATTACCTAGCTTTTGTTAAAGTTATTTAAAAAAAAAATTTCTCTTTTGTGTTTTAAATTATTAACCATGAAGTTCTATTTATTCTTTTGATAAACTGTTTCAAAATTTATAAAAATTAAGCATCACCATATATGTATTCTAAATATGAATAAATTATCTCTTTCCTGTGATGAAAAGCTCATTGTATAAGAATAAGGGGTATGACCTATTGATAAAATAAATAAAATTAGGGACTCTCTGAAACTGATTTTAAGAAATTTTCGATGTCTAAATTAATAGATTAGTGAAAAAAAATATAAAGTTTAGAGTAAGTTTAGATATAGAATTTAGTAACCCCTTGTTTATTTATTTATTTATTTTTATCTCTTTATAGGGGAAAATAAGAAATCCAACATATATTTGTCCTTATATTATTAGAGATCAATTTTATTCATAATCATATTTCAACCCTAAATTATTAACTTAATAATTGAATATTTATTTTATAATTATAAAATTTAATTATTTAAATTTAATAAACTAATAATTTTTCTTTTAAAAATTTTCAACATGATATAACTAATAAAAAATAAAGCATGTGAAAATTATTAACTGCCTCACATGCACTTGCTGGATTGTTTATCACCTACCTTTTGCATCCATAATGGGAAATCAAAATTAGGGATCTTTCATGGGATCACATAAAAATAATAGCTTAATTAGGTACACAAACTACTTATTACTATTAGAATAAAAAATTTGATGGAAATTTATACTAAGAAGTAAATTAAGTAATTAATAAAATAACTTACATTTTATTTTAAATATATTTAATTATCTCATTTTCTAATTCAAACTATATTTTATTTTAATATAACAATAATATTCTTATGAAAAAACATATTAGAAATATAGATAATAATTAAGGATATAAAATGTGAAAGAATAAGAAAGATGGAAGATAATTAAAATAATAAATGAGTTAGAAAAGTTAAAATAAATAATAAAAAATATATTTTATAATTACGAAAGAATTATTATATTTTTAAAAAATTAAATAATTCATATTATTTTAAAATTAACATTTTTAGTACTTGTATCGAATCAAAGATTAGAACATACTAAATAATTAAATTTTACATATGAGAAAATATTGTAAAAAAATTATAAATAATAATAATAATTTTGAAATAATGAAAATTAATACATATTATTTATAATAAAATTTAAAAGTTTATAACAATTCAATTCGGTGTGTATTTGCACGGCTAAGCACGGAAAAAAGGACAATAAGGAAGGCAGTGATGATGCTGCATGTGTGTGCACATGGTGGGCAAAATTTATTAGAAGGGATCATCATTCATTATTATTTCATTCCCAAACGATATCTATTGCCTTAACAACAATGCCCACTTGCTTTATGGTCACTTTCTTTTTGTCAATGTAGAAATAGATAACTTTTACTTTTTATTTTTTTTGATAATATTTTAAAATATTTATTATTATCAAAATTATTTTATTTTATAAATGATATTTATTTTTTATTTTATTGATCGGATTTTAAGTTATTTTGCAAATTAATGGATAATTTATTATTGTTGGATAAACAATTTTTTTTTTTAATTTTGAAATAAATGAGAAACTAGAAAAATAAATTTAACATGATATATAAAATTGGGGGAATAATAAAAGGGAAAATTAATGAGAAATATGAAGGAAACATGTGTTGGATTTATGCATTTATTATATTTTATAGTTTTCATTGATTAATGAAAGTGAAAGTATAAAAGATAGCATATGAAGCAAATAAGTGGCATTGGAAAAACTTTATAATATATAGGGATCGAATTAATTGTTTGAAATAACATAGTGTGTTTTTAATAAGGTCGGTGCATTTTTTTGATATGTTTTAATGCATTAGATCTAAAGGGAACATCAACCATGTGTTACCCACACATATAAAATCTCAGTCCACATAAGAGGAGAAAGATGAATAATGCTCAAAGGAAAAAAAAAAAAAAAATCAACTAGGTAAAATTTTGTAATGGCGTTCTCGAAAATCTTTATTCACTTTTTATTTTTAGTATTTGGAAATCATTCACATTTAATAAAAAAAAAATATTAAAAATAACTTTAAAAATAATTACCAAAATAAACTGCATATGTATTACTGATATTTTAGTTTAATAATAAGATGAAATTATTTTAAAAATAAAAATAAATTTAAATATTACCGATAAAATTAATATTAAAAAGTTAATAAACTAAAATAAAATATATAAAATAAAATAATTATAAGTTCCCATAGTTGTAAAATACTAATTTGTTCTTGCATGTATATATATACAATTATATAAAAATTCGTTTCAATAAATAGTTATTTTAAATGAATGAATATATATTTGAATTTAATAACTATACTATTTTTTTCATGAATTTTCAGTTGAAAGTTAGATTTAATTTCATTTTAAATTTATACATATTCAATATCAATAAGCTTTTAATTTAGTAGTTTGAATTTAAATCAAATTTAAAATAATAATAATAAAAAAGCCCAGTGATACCAGAGTTGGCTTTTGCCTTATGTGATGATGTAGCTCCTAAGTTGTGAGAAAAAGCATTTATGTTGGGCTCCTACTTTCTTTTTTGAGGCCCAATTTGGTTTAATCCTAGAATGGGCTTGGCTTTTTGAAATAGCCTCTTGTTTTACAGTCTCTTTAAAACTTTTATTTAAGTCTCTAATTTTTTTTATTATATATATATATATTGGTTATAATTTTTTAGGTCTCTTTAAAGTTTGGCAATATAGAATTACCAAAATAATTAGTGTGTATCGTGCTAAAAAAATAATTGTAAATCCTACTCCCTTCGTAAAAAAAAAAAAGTCAAGTTTTTATTTTTTTTCATCTTAAATTATAATTTACTTTTTTTTTTTAAATATTAATTTAGTAGATAATTGTTAAATATACTTTTCATTAATTTATATCAATATCATCACATATATAATTATATTTTTATTTTTTTAATATTAAAATTACAAATTTGATATCTAAAAATATTATGGTAGCTAATTAAATTAAATAATTAAATAATTATAATTATTAAAAAAATTAAAAAATATATAATATAAATATTTTAGCAAGGAAGTATTAAAAAGAAAATGATAGAATTAAAATAATAAAGTAAAAATAATTAAATTTCTTAATCTATATGTAACGTAAAATATGGTTATATATTTTGAATGGGGAGAGTAATATAAATACTCGTATTAACCAATGCAATTTAGATTGGCTTTAATTTGGGAGTGAAACTTAGTAAACTTTCATTCTTAGTAAATTGGGCATAACTAACAACGATATACTCAAAATGAACATAATTTCTTTTAAAAAGAGCAAGTTTTGTCGGAATTGACTGTATATATTAATTTAATATGAGAATAATATGTGAAATAAAATAAAAAATGAATTTATAAAAATTTTAATTTTAAGGGACTTTAAAACTGATGAGAGTTCTTATAAATTCTTTGACTTTGCTTTAATTTTCTCAACCAAATTAATGATAAATTTTATAATTTTATACAAATCCATCACACAAACCTTCATACTGAACCTTATCTCTCTCTCTCTCTCTCTCTCTCTCTCTCTCTCTCTCTATATATATATATATATATATTCAAGAATAGAAAAATCCAAAATTATTTATTTGAACTTTTGCATTGGAATAACATTATACAAAACCAAATTTATTTTGCATTATATACTAGTCTATTTAAATTTATGGCCCCACTTAAATTTATGGCCCCACTTCTTTATTTGCTTATCCTTTTAATTAATTAACTATATTTATTTTTTAACATTAATTTTATTAATAAGACTCACGCTTCCTTTTAAATAAAATTATATTTAATTTTTAAGTAATTAATTAAGTTTAATTTTTAATTAATTTATTTTATTTATTGGGAAAAAAAATACTCGAGTTTATATTTTGGCTAAAAGCTTAATTTGGATTACGTAAAAGAAATCAGTTTAATTTTTTCCTTTAATTCGATTTTTGATTCAATTAAGAATTTATCCCGTTGAATAAACTAATGGTTTTAGTTGTTGAGCTCATTTATATTTTTTAATTAATAAAAAATATTAAATTAATAAAATTATATTTCAATTAAAAATATTAAAATAAACAAAATTAAAAAATTAAAAAATCTAGCATGATTTAGGTGAAACTCAAATCACCCATCTCTTTATCAATCATCCATTTAAAAATGAATTAGAAAAAAAAAATCAATCTCATCCCACAACTCAACCCAACAAACATTCATATATTACTTTCTATTATCTTATATTTATAGACAAAAGAGAGATAAATCAAAGAGAAGAAAGAAAGAAGATGAGTCTACAATTAGAGGAGGAGATGTGGCAATGATGATAAAAACAAAAATACCATGTTCTAGCAAGATGGGATTAAAGAGAGGACCATGAACACCAGAAGGACATTAACTTTTTGCAAACTACATAAAGAAAAAAGGAGAAGGAAGTTGATATCTCTTACCCAAAAGAGCTAGATTTCTTCGCTGTGGGAATAGTTGTTGTCTCCATTGGATGAAATATGGCCAGATCACTCCCTTCTTCGCCTCCATCTTCTTATGGGTAATCATCTTCTTCTAGGTAATAGATATATATAAAAAAAACCAATCATATATGTGTTTTTTTGAATTGGAATTTTAAAGTTGGAAATTTTATATCTTATAATCGCAGATAGATTCTAAAGCCAGATTCCAAATATAGCTTTCCATACTTGTTGCATTTGCTTAATTGTATTTTTTCTCTCTATTTTATGATTCAATGTTATTTTAATGATTGTAATCTTAAACTGTAATTTTTTTCTTAGCAGTCTCTGATAAACCATTCCTAGCTTTTTTTTTTTTTAAGTTTCTAACTTTATTGTCAACCGCTCCTACCCCTTTGTTCATCCAAAGCCCATTGTTCTAAATCCTAATTCTTCTTCTTCTTCCAATGGGTCCTCTTCGAATCACGGTCACTAGAAAATTACACTCAACATCTCTACTCTCATATTGGTCAATCATAGTAAAATACCAAGCCAGATCCCAAATCGCGATGGGTTCTTTCTTTTTAAAATTTTTTTAATTAAAATATTATTTTATTAATTTAATATTATTTATTAATTAAAAATTATGAATGGCCCCACAGCTAATATTATTAGTCTAATTAACAGACCAAGCATTCAACTAAACTAAAAATCGAATTAAAAGGAAAAATTAGACCAATTTATTTTACGTGAGCTAAATTGAGTTTTTGGTTAAAATACAAGCATTGAATTAGGTATTTTATCTCTCATTGCAGTGCGATGCAATGGCTGAACATTCAAATTTACTAATGATTTTTAGTACTAAGCTAAGTACAGTTATGGTGTAAGCAAGTTTTGTATTGAATATTAGACAAGCATTTTCACTAATAATATTAATTGATATATATGATTTTCTACTATTAATAACTTCTTACAAATAACAAAACTATCTTAATATTCAAATTAATGTTTTCAGAACTGGATCAGTTAAAGAATTGGTGAAAACAGAAGATCGAAAAATTAAAGGTTTGATCGGAATCAAACCGAATAAATAAAAAAAAATCGATATACATATATATTATATATAATTTGACATTATTATATATATGACGAAAATAAATATAATGCAATGATGACTAAATTAAAAATTTATATAAAATCATATTTTTATGATGTTAATCTAATCACATTAAGTCAAAAGTTATATATAATAAGTTATGGATATTTATTTGCTCAAATATCTACTCATACAATATGATAACATGCAATAAGGTCATGATTTTGACGTTAGATAAAATTGAAAATAAATTGTTAAAATTTTCTTAATTTATTTTAACTCAAAACAACGTCATTTTCACTTGACAAAAATTATGTCGCTTTGATAAAAGTAAAAAAAAAATTAAATTTTTTTTTAAAAAAATTTGACCTGCTTGAACTAGAAAAATTAGTCATATTCAACCGATTCACCGATTAACCGGCTGGTTCACTGATTTTTGGGGGACGGGTAAATAGGGGCTTACTAGACCATCCTTAATTCGATTCTCAATTTTTCAGTTTGAACGGTTGGTCCAGTCCGATTTTAATAAACATTATTCAAATACTTAGTCTATTTGTAGTACTTCTCATGTCTATAGCGTGAGAAGGGCTTAAAAGTATGGTTATTAAAATCGGATCAAATCGGTCAGTCGAATTAAAAAATTAGAAATCAAACTAAGAATCTAATCGATCAGCTTCCTTTTATTCGTTTCCGAAGAATCAGATCAAAAACAGATGAACCGATCGGTTAATCGATGAATCGATCGAATAAGATCAATTTGTCTGATTTGGACAGGTCAACTTTTTTATTTTTTATTTGTAATTATTGACAAATGACGTCATTTTTGTCAATAAAAAATAACGTCGTTTTGAGTTAAAAAAAATTAAAAAAATTTCAACAGTTTTATTTTAGTTTTACCCGATGTCAAAACCTATCCAACATCAAAATCATGTTCTTATTATATGTTACTTTATCGCATGAGTAGATATTTAAACAAGTGAATATTTATAGATTACTATATATATAATTTTTGACTTAATGTGATTGAATTGATATTATAAAAAATATGATCTTATATAAATTTTTAATTTAACTATAATTATATTATATTTATTTTTATCATATATATATATATATATATATATATATATATATATATATATATCGGTTTAATTAATTTGATTTCAATCGAATCTCTAATTCTCTATTTTCATCGTCGGTTATATAACGAGTATGATTTTGAAAATATTACTTAAAAGTTTGAATCCTCAATTAGCAGTCTAGCACTCAAAGGGAGTTTCTCTGAGTGGTGGAGGTCTGATTGAGTCACGTCTTGCACTGTCTAGTGTAATGCTTTATTTCTTACTTTATCTAATGATAACTTACTGATATATACTTTGTGACAAAAAAATTTTATAATAATAAAATAAGTGTGCAACTCTTTATAATTGCAACCAAATCATACTATAGATTAAATTTTGTGTTTTTTACTAAATACATCTTTCTAAATTTGTATTATAAATTTTTTTTAAAAAAATCACTTTATATTAGATAGAAACTAGTTAAGATCATTGTCTTCCTCTCAATAGAAAATAATAATAATAATAATAATAATAAAATAATCACAAAAGTGAATTGGTCAATGATTCATGCCATGTACATTAATTAGATATATATATATATATATATATATATTTTATGATATAATATTTAAATTTATTAGATAAGGTTAATTTATACTCAAATTAGAAAGAACTCACAAAAAAAAATAAAATTCTCCTAATACTAGTTAACATCATTGTCTTCCTCTTAAATAAGTATTAAGAAAATTTTATTTTTTTCATTCATAATATTTAAATTTAATATTTTAATTAAAAAAAAAAATTTACCATTTAAATCAATAGTTATTATATACATATTTTTTATACTGGGCTTTGTACTTTTTACCAATTCAATTACAAGAAATAAAAGAAAAAGAAACACAAAAAATTTTGCAATTTGAAAGAAGAGTTAAAACATATTTCACCTTATACAATGATTTAATATACTAAATTTTTTTTTAATTTTTTAAAAATATATTAATTTTACCTGACGAATATCTTATTATATTAATATATATTTTTATTTAATTTTTTCATTAATTAACCCTAAAATGATTAATAAGAGCTATAAAAAGACATATATACCTTTACCCTTTATTTTTAATTAATTACATTTTATTTTTTACTTTAAAAAATATTTTATAGGGTTAAAAAATTTATTTTCATATTTTTTGATAAATTTAAAAATAAAAAATAAAAAAAATATATTTTTTATTTAAAAAAAAAATTTAAGAAGAAATTAAATTATTTCTTCTTAAATTTTTAAATACAAATAAAAAATTCAATTTCATATTTTTTACAAATTTGAAAATAAAAAGTAAATTTTTTTTTAAAAGATATTTTTTATTTTCAAATTTTTATTTTTAAAAAATAAAATAAAAATATTTTTAAAAAATATTTTTATTTATTTTATTTTCAAAGTTGTCAAAAAATATAAAAATATATTTTTTAAAGCAAAAATAGGATGTAATTAATTAAAAATAAAGGACAATGATATTTTTGTCTTTTTACTGTCATTCTTGACTATTTTAGGACTAACTAGCTATAAAATTGGACGAAAATATCTAATAGTATATTGTGATATTCAGAAGGGGGAATTAATATATTTTTAAAAGATCAATAGGGAGTTAGTGTATTGAATAATTTTATAAGAGAGAAATCGTAATTAATCCTTCAAAGAAAGTTAAAATATAATTTATAATTATATATATGGGTTAATTATTATTTTTTCTCATAAAATGATCAAATACAATAAGTCTCTTTGACCTTTCAAAAATATATTAACTTTTCTTAACGAATGTTCCTTTATATAAGTATATTATTCCGTTTAATTTTGTCGTTAGTTATTCCTAAAATGGTTAATAAGGACAGTAAAAAAATATAAATGTTCTTACTGTAGAAAAATATAAATATTCTTACACTTTATTTTTAATTAATTATATTTTATTTTTGCTTTAAATTTTTTTTAGTGTTAAAAAAATTAATTTCATATTTTTTTGATAAATTTAAAAATAAAAAATAAATAAAAATATTTTTAAAAAATATTTTTTATTTTAAAAAAATAATATAAGAAGAAATTAAATTATTTATTCTTAAATTTTTTAATACAAATAAAAAATTCATTTTCATATTTTTGACAAATTTAAAAATAAAAATAAAAATATATTTTTTTAAAAAAATATTTTTTATTTTTTATTTTTTATTTTAAAAAAAAAATAAAATAAAAAATATTTTTATTTATTTTATTTTTAAAGTTGTTAAAAAATATAAAAATATATTTTTTAATCCTAAAAAAAATAAAAATAAAAATATAATTAATTAATTAAAAATAAAAAATAATGAAATTTTTATTTTTTTTTATTATTTTTATTAAGTATTTTAAGATTTATTAACTGTAAAATTAAATGAAAAAGTATAATAAAATATAATCATATTTGTCAGAAATGTATTAATATATTTTTAGATAATGACGTGAGAAAGTTAATATATTAAATTATTTTATAAAAATAAATGGTAATTATCCTGATATATATTACCTACCACCTACCACGTGCACAGTGAGCCCTACAAAACAGTCAATAATTTAGGTGGTTAAGCCACAACCAAATGATCAAAACCAAAACCTTAAGAGATGACTGTGTTAATGACATTTCATTTTCTATCAACTTAATTATTATTATACATATATTTTTAACTATAAGTTCTTCAAATGTATATATATATATATAACAAATATCAGTAGTTGGTGTAGTACCATACACAAACATGTGGGCCCACAAGCAGATGTTAAGTACCTATTCTTCCGCAAACCCTAATAATTTTGGTCTCACTTCTAAACAATCATAAAGGGCTATTAGGTAGATATGTCAGAAACAATTATTAGCTCTTCTTTTTTTTTTTTTTGAATTTTTGGGGTTAATTAAAAGTTTAAATTAGTTAAATTTTTTTCATTCATGTTATTAATAAAATAATTAATTTCAAAATTAGACTGAAATTCCTTTCTATCAACAATTTTATAATGAATCAATAGAAATAGGCATGAGAATTGAAAGTAATTTCTTTCTTTTAGTACTTGCACAAATAACCTATGGGAAAATAAGATTTTTGGGGCCCTTGGAGGGGTTTGACTGGAGCCCATACATTAAATATTTAGTATTACTGTAATTGGGCTGGATCATATTTGTTGATAGTTTGCATATCTGTGTGGGCCCAAGTCAATCAAAGCGTTTAAATGGGCCCAATCTTACTTACTTGGAGGTTTGAGGCCCTACATTCAAACATTTCACTGTATTACATCAAGAATAGGGGATAGTGACTCCCAAAATAAAATGACAAAGAAATGAGCAAAACAAAAGAGAGACAATTACATAATTGGAATCTATTTTTTTTTTTTTCCAGTTTTCCAATTTCATTTTAACCATTAAGTGGGTATTTTACAAAACTATCAGCTTATCTGCTATAAATAATTAAATTAAACAGAGTCTAAGTGTCTCAATATAATTAAATATATTATATTGAAATATCTTTCTAAAATACTAAAATAGGCCAGTTTGTCTCACTTTCACTTTTTATTCTTCTATTTTTTTTATTATCATTATTATTTTGTAAATATATTGAAAAATATAAGAAAATTTGAGAAAAAAAATTATTTTTTAAGGAAAATTTTGGTTTTTAAGGAAATATATTATAAAATAAATAATAATATAAAAGAGAAAGCTGTTTGTCAGTGTACGTGTGATGCAATAATACACTTCAATTATAGTACCTAATACCATTCATATATAGTTAATATTGTTCTTTCTTAAGTGCAAGTACTTAGAAATTTAATTAATCAATTTAAAGCTATATTAATTAGAACTTCTTTTTCTCATTTATTATTATTATTTTGAACAAGGAGAAGATTTGTGCTTGATGATAACCCTTATTTGAGTGAGTCACACCAAAGAATAGAGATGAGACTTTTGTCCACCGAAAATTAATTCCATCGTATAGAAACATACTATTGTGGAAATCCAACCCTAATTATTAAAAAGGAGATCGTTTTCATGCCTCAAATTGCCTGTCAAGTTGATGGAAATTATCTTTCAATTTTTCTATTTTTTTTTTTGTATAATTAAGTTTCAATTTACTAATTATTATAATTAGTGTTTAAACTAGAGATAAACATTGTTATTAAAAAAAATAAACTTCCTTCAAAATCTTTCTAATTTTTTTTATTTTTTATTATAATAAATTATGTATTTTGTGTCAATTAAAATTGTCATAAAAAAATTTATATTAAATATCATAATAAGTTACAAATTTTGATCGCAAATTATTTATTTTTTGTGACAATAAAATTTTTTATCACAAGATGCATGTTTTCTTGTATTCATCTTCTTCTAATTATAATTGAGATTTATATTTTTAATATTTTAATTATACGGTATGATAGATAGTCAATCAACAAGTACATTATATGTACATTATATTGATTGATCTATAATTTTATTAATTTATTTGAAATGAAATGATTTAATTAGTATGTAGTTCAAAGGAAAAGTAAAAAACATATTGCTTATGAAAAATGAAATACTTAATTAATGCATATTTGAAAAATTGTAACATATATAATATAAAATATGATAGAATTTAAATTTCATTTACTCTTGTACATATCATAAATATTAAATATGCACTTATTTCTAAAAGGGTGACAACTGACAATTGACTTCATAGAGGGTTTTATTAATGATATGACTAGAAATGCAAAGGCTGTGAAGAAAGAAAGAACACAAAATCCTTTGGATATATCATGAATTGTAATTACATATGGATATATGATTACCTTGAGTACATTTTTGAGAGGTTATTGGCTATTTTATATATAAAAAGAACAGCAGCTCTCTCTCTAAATTAATCTTCATTTATTTTTTATCAATTAATTTTGATTGAATTCAATTTACGATTTCATTAATTTTTTTTATATTTAACTATAAATGATATTTGAACTTAAAATCCCATAACTCTGGAGGTGATTCTAATACAAACTAAATCTCATTAACTTATAATCTCACTATTTTATAACATTTATATTCTCATTAAATTAGATCTCCTGGATAAATCCTTATTTATTTTGTTTATTAGAGGGTCATTTACTCAAACAAATGTAACTTTTGACCACATAAGATGCTTGCAAGTATCAAATAATCAAATCCATATTAAAGAACCTTATCCTCCTCCTTTAGGAGTCCACCTCTCTCTCTCTCTGGACCATCCTGTCCTATAAGATTAAGGTCTATCCACCAAAATGACCTACATAATTTTCCCAATTGCCCGATTTGAATCTTATATTAGGCTTGTAGGACATGCTTCTATGGAGAAAAAAAAAAAAAAACCCATTATTACAAAAATTATGCTTGTTGTTGCCTTGACTAACACTCCTGTTATTTAATCAAGGGAGACAATGAATTATTCTTCTCATCATCTAATCTCTCATATAGTGTCCACTTAGTACACTAACATATCACATATATGCATGCACATAAATTAACAGTTTCTTTGAAGAAGACATATCTTTAACCCCCAATAACTTTTGTACTTGAAAGTTGAAACCCTGAATTGTAACCAAAAGGCATGTCATAATGTGTCAACTGGTAATTAAAATTGACAATTAATATTTATATATATCTGTTGTAAATAGGGTAAGTAGGGTTCGAATTAAAGCTAGCAAAGTAATAAGTAACTTTGCCATGCATACAATACTTTTTAACTCCATTGTGCACTCTTTTATATGTCTTGTTATAATTGCTATCCATTATGAGTCAACTTCAACCTTATTAATGTTAATTTAGGTTATGTGGGTTCACATTATCTTTTGAGTATATTAATTTAGGCTTATCCTGATTTTTGTTAGGTCCGACCCATTATTAGAGTTTTATACGTAAATAGGAATTGGTTTCTAATTAAAATTAATTGGATTTTCTCCTTACTTGAATTGATTCACTAAATTACTCCAACCCAAGAGGGATTCAGAACATAACAAAGTACATTTGAAAAAATTTCAGAACTGTGATAAACTTGCAAGCTCAAACATTAACTAAAACCAAATTAATAAAAAAGTAATTTTATTGATGAATTTTCTTGTATCATAAAAATAATATATCTTTTCACTTTTAATTTACAAATATGATTTGTATGAGACACGAACATGAACATATGAAATAAGTTTAAGTTTATGCTAGATATGTATACATATTCAATGACTATTCCAGGATTTTTACTTGTGGGGACAATAAATGTACGCACACACACAAATAAACATAAATATAAAAATATTGATCATATTAAAAATTAATTTTAAGAATATGCTCTAAATTTACGATTAAAAATAAATAAACATACTAAATCTAGTTATTAATTTTATTTTTTGTAAATTCATTAATATTTTAACCAAATAAAAATAATTATTTATATTTTAACTCAAGTTAAATATAATAATTAAATAATTTAAAATTAAATCGATTATGGGACAATTAATACTATTACTAAGTGGGGCTAACTTAATAATTTTAGTGGGAATAATATTATTATGGATAAATGCTCAATGACATTATCCATGTCCAATCATATATTTGTGACCAATTTAATCCAAGAATTTTATTTTATAATCAAATGAGTTCATTTTTTTATGGATTTTTTGTCTGTAGGAGGTGAAAATTTGCTTAAAAGAAAAAATAATTTAATGGATTTTAAAAACAAATAATTTTAAGAGTTTAAAATCAACCTTTTAATCATCTAATGAATAGATAATATTTTACAATTTAAAATTTCAATTTTTAATTTTTCATTCATTTTAATTTTAACGAGTGTTTAATAGAACTTTTTGATATAGTTTTTAATTTTTTTATTCTCAAAACTGTATTAATTCATTCGTTATTTTTTTTATATAGTTATTAACTGTTAAGTAATAAAATAATTAATGATTTGAGTTTTTCGAAAAAATTTTAAATTAGAATTTTTTTTAAAAAAATTCTATTTATTTAAATAAAAATACTTATTTAACCTATAAAAATAATATTTAAATGAAAAAATAAATATTAATTAAACATATAAATAACTAACAATTAATAATAATTTTATCAAATACTTGTAACAATCAGCAAATTATCAGCTATCATATATAGTGGGTGTTTGGTAAAACTTTTCGATACAGTTGTTAGTTTTTTTATTTCTAACAACTACATCATATTGTTTGCATATTAACAGCTGTTAGCAGTTAGGTAGTAAAAAAGTAACTATTTGTAAAAAATTTAATTTGAAACTTTTTTAAAAAATTTATTTTTTTAAAGTAAAAAAATTAAATTATCTTTTAAAAATAATATTTAAATAAAAAATAAATATTAATATTTATTCTTAATAGTCATTAAACATAGTAACAATTAACAACTAACAATAATTTTATCAAATACCTATAACAATCAGCTATTATGTAACAATCACCAGCTATCAGTTATCAGATATCAATTATCAGTTAATAACTATCAATAACAACTAATAATTGCTATAAATAGATAAATCAAATGGGACAAGAAGTTAACAGCTAACCGCTGTTACAAATTGCTAAAGACCTTGGGCTCTCTTGATCTCGCTCTCTTGATCTCACTCTCTTTATGTTGCTATCTTGATCTCTATCTCCTAACTCTCTCCCATGCCATCAAAGCTAACTCCATAGCTCACTTGTCTTCGCCACTCTCTCTCACCTCTCTTTGGTCACTCAATCTCCGTTGATCAAAGATTAAACCTCCGTCGCAGTAGGGTTTGTGGTTATTATTTTTATTGGTAGCTTCATAAGTGGACTGCAATAGTTATAGTTATGGTTAAGATGGCTGGAGTTTAGATAAATGCATCTGTAGGCATAACCACGACAGTGATTATAGCGGTCAACAGTGGAGGAAACGGTGATCAAATTGGGTTAGCTTGGGTTTTGCATGTAGAGGAACAAAGAAGATGATGTGTGATTTGGATGTTTTGATTAGGGTCATGCTTAGATAAGAATTTTTATGTTTATCTTGTAATTTTTTATTTTTTAATAAAATAATAATCATATTTTTATTATATTTTAATGTACAAAACTCTCCAATCTCATTTGATTGTGTCCACACATTGTCGAAGAGTCAAAATAGGTCACAAGTGATCTTAAAATAAAAATTTTGTGTTAAATTGATATAAAAAGTCATTTTGAATTTGAATGAACATGAGAGAAATTTGGGGTTTAGTTGTTATCCTATTATTTCACACATATACATACCCAAGAATTTTCAGGACAATGGGGCAATTGCCCCCATTGCCCGATGCTAAATCCATCCCAGTATATATATATATATATATATATATAAACGAGATAATATAAAAAGTAAATTTAAATATATCAAATAAAAATTTTCTATAAAATAATGAAATATTTTTTGATTGAAATAGTCAAAACCCACTAGGTCTGGCTAACACTCCATCCCTGGTTGTGTCACTAAATCCTGGTTGCCTTCAATTTTTCCTGTTGAGTTTTTTTTTTTTTTTTCCTTTTAATTTTTGTCGTTTGAGTTGTTGCTGATCTTCTTTCAATCAACGATGGTTCCTTTTCCTTTTATTTAGTTTTAATATTCATAAACATCTAAGTTTGTTAATTTTTGTCTTTTTAGCCATGAATCAGATTTTATTTTTGTTATTTTTCTCTCTCTTCATGATTTTATTTTTCTTTTTTTCGGATTTAGTGATTTTTTTTATAAAAATATTTAATGTATCTTTTTTTATCGAAATATTATTTTTTTTAATTTGAAAGCCTTATAGTTAATATTTTAATTTTAAATTTATTATTAATATTCAAACAATCACACTTGTTTAAAGACAAAAAAAAAAAAAAATTATGATAAAAAATAACCACCAACTAAATCATATTTATTATCAAATTATGAATTCTTATTTCGATACTCTTAATTCATAATTTTATATTTTTTAAATTAAAATATATTTTTATGTATATAAATAAAATATTTATGTTTTTCATATATGATATATCTTATGAGTAAAAAGGATTTTAATTAATTTGAGATCTTATCGTATCCAAATTAAGAAATACATATCATCATATATACCTAAATCTTGTGAGTGCGGTGTTTAGATGATATGGTTATATTGGGTGAGAAATAATCTAATACGAGCATATGCTATAAAAATTAATATGTCACATTTTATTAATTAGTCAGAAGTTAGTTAACAGTTAACACATGCATTTTACCCATAATTAATACAGCATTATTTTTCGAGCTTCTAAGTTTTTGTATTGCTTTATCATATATTTTATTTTTTCTGAGCTTCTTTTCTTTTCTTTTCTTTTTTGAGCGGTCTTGAACGATAAATGGCAAGCAGTTGACAACCAAAGATTAAAAATTTGGGAATCAAACCTTAATAATTAAAAACTTTATTTGACAATTTAATTATAATCTAGAACATATTATCGATGAAATTTTAAAATTTTACTCTAAAAATTAAGTTTATAAAACTTTTTAACTAGTGTTTGAGAGTTCAAATAATAAACATTAACTTCTAACTGTTTATCTTGGTGGTGGTTTGGGTGAGTCTGAACCGCTTTAGTTAAAAAAAAAAAAAATAATTTATATAAAATATTTATTTAATTTATTTAAATTTAATTTTTATCGTAAAAAAAATTTTCGCCCACTCAATCTCAATTTTTTACATAGAAAAATTTTATACATCCACCTAAATTTAATTTTTTATATAAAAAAATTTTTTTAGCCTACACAATTAATTTTTTTATTTCACCGTTGCAACTGATCTAAATCAATATTTAATTTAATAGTGAAAAATAATTATTATATTTAGTGAATCAAACAAATTTTAATTATCTAAATAAATTTTACTTTTATTTTTTCACCACATGACTTTTGTATTTAGAATAAATGACCCCAATTATCTAAAATAAGTTTTTAAATACACCAAATAATTAGGTAAACCAAAAGAATGAATATACAAATTGAATGTACTTTGCCGACAAATCATCACTTAGATGTTTATGGTTGAGCTTAAATTTCAATCCCCAGCCAACCAAATTAAAAAAGAATATTAATTTATATATTATATATATAATGGAATTAGCTTACCTCATCACCATTCACCAAGAAGAAAATTTTCATAATAAAATAGTGTGCCAGTAGCTTTCAAACAACACCCTATAGGTCTATAAAAATGTGACCTTGTCTCTAAGAATGAATTAACAAAGTAATTAATTAGGTGCAAGAAGTTACTTAGTCCTTGTAATATCAACACATTATATCATCTATTCATGACCCCATTTCTTAAATTTTTGGGTCCCAACTATAATATAATATTGAGTTCAACCTCTAAGATATTGATTTTAAGCCTACATGAATGAATAGCCTCTCTGACTTCGCTTCAATGTATCTGCCATAAATTTATAGATTTTGACGTTCTTCCCCATTGTCAAGATGTTAATTTCTTCAACTGTACATATACTGTTTATACTGCAATCATATATAATTTATAATTTCTTAGTCATCACATGGGGGGTATCAAATACAGGTATATAATAGCATAATTTTGTATGTGTTAGTATTTATATTTTTTTTAACTATAAATTTTATATACATCAAAGTTACAAAGTTGAAATTGAATGATAAATCAAAATAAATAAATCAAATATTACAAATATAAACTCAAATTTAATCTAAATAGAATTGAATATGAAATATGAACGCAATGTATAAGCATTCAAATAAAAATGTGAAATTCAGAAATAGTGAACTGAATATTTTAATAATAAAAGAGTTATCAAATCCTAGAGTTTTATAAGTTATTTATACAGAATAAACTATTTATAAAGAGTTTTAAAGATTTGGTGATTTATTTCGAAAAAGAAATAAATCACCAAATCTACATCATAATGAAAATAAAAATATTACATAATAATTGTCTAAAAAAAAACGCACCAACAGATTTTTCTATCTAAATTAAATAAGGAAATAAAAACTGTCAAAAATAGATAAAAAATATAAAATTATCAAAACGGAGGCCTAAATGTTGAAATTTGACCTAAAAAAATATCGGTCATCGCTTACACAATAAATTTGATTTATTGGGCTATTTCCTATTGAATTATGGCTAATAAAAGCCCAAAATAAACTGATCTCAGAAGACCAAACATGTCCCGATTCAACTTATTCATAAACTATTTGAACTTCTATTTCTGTTTCTTTTTATCTAAACGGTTTAAAAATTCTTAGCAAATATTCTGCACATCAAATATTTTAAATACAGGATATCAACTTTGAAATCTAATAATGCTCTTCAAATTACTACTTATAAAAGAATTATTTTAGTTGGTGAAAAAGTTTATTACTCACCTTATTGATATGGTTGATTTTTTGAAGCGGCACGTGTACAGTATAAGTTTAGAATAGGAAGAATTCGAATTCAAATTTTAATTATAGTTAAATTTATCAAGAATAAAAAAAATACATATATTATTATTGGCTCAATTGATAAAAAAAATTATATTATTTTAAAATTAGTAATAGAAAAATATATATATTTTAATTTTAAAATTGATATATTTTAACTTTTAAATTCTAAAAATGTTTGAAACAATTAATCAGTGTTGGAATTGAGTTGGTTAATTATACAAAAAGTTATGATCATGAGTCTCGTCATTTTAGAAAATTATAAAAATAGGGATGACAATGGGATGAGAAATTCTCATTTTTCGTGGGAATTTATTCCGAACGAAGTGGAGATTTTCTGATTTGTCTCTTCATGAGAACGGGGATGGAAAATATTTTTTCTCCGTTAGCGAGGACAGAGAGTGTATTTTCCATCCCGTGAGGATCCCCATCCCTATTCCAATGGGGATCCGTTATTATACTTAATTAACTATTATATTTATTTAATTATTCCTTATTATATATATATATATATATATATATATATATATATATATATATATATATATAAGGAATAATTTGTTTAATAAATAATTTTTATAAGATTGTTGGAGTTTATTGAAAATACTTATTGGATTAAATTTGTTCAAATACTCGTACTTTAATGTACAATAAATTTTTAATGTTTTATTTAAAAATATTACTGAATATTTTTTATGTATTAAAATATTTATATTTTAATTATGTTTGGTTGATATTTTATTTGTTTAAATTTATTAATATTTTCTAAATAATTTTTTTTTATATTTTTAGTTATTATTTATGAATTTTATAAATATAAATAAATTTATTAATATAAAATTTAAGCGGAAAACGAAAAACCTCACGGAAATGGGGATCCCCTCGAAGATGAGGATGGTGATTAAATTATTCTCATATGTGAAATGAGGATGAAAATAGAGATTTCCCGCTAAGGCGGAGATGGGACAAGGATGATTTCTCCGCTCCGGCTCCATCCCGCCCCATTGCCATAGCTGTACAAAAAGAATGACATTTCTACTATTTATTAATGAAAAAAACTCACTTAATACTTTTTCATAGTATTGACATAATAAGAAACAAAAGAAGGAAAACAAAAATGTAAATTGGTTCTTAATTATAATATGTAATCAAAGTCTTGTATGTTAATTTAATGATGACTGTGAAATTAGTTACATTGAAAAGTAAGCTGTTATTAGTTTTCTTAACAGAGCTTTAAACTTTTCAAAGCTGTTTGTGGGCGTGGATTGAGCTAATTAAAACGGTGCCTAACTAATCTTATTTCTTTATTAAATATAACATTGAAGAAAGTCAAATTTCCAATGAAACCGGGAAACCAAATAGTACAACATGTAATGTGTCTATACTACAAATTTTTTATCTTAATATATATTTCATTTTATATTTTATATTTTTTTATATATCATATTATTTATAAAAAAATATTAAATATTAAAATATTTAAAAAATAATATAATATATAAAAAATATTAAATATAAAATAAGGCACACAATAATATAAAAAATTCAAACAGTGTCTTAAGAGAGGGGACCTACACAGAAGTTAAGAACCAGCTAAGAGTTTTGACAGATACTTAAACTCGCAACAATTTTTTACATATTGCACTTAATAATTTATTTATCTAATTCTGTTAAAAATAAATCCTTCACATTGAAATTAAAAAATTTATAAATAAAAAATAATATTTATCTATAATATGATTTTAATAATCAAATTTTAATTTTAATGAGTGAAACAAATTCTCCTATTAACCAATTTAACCCTTTAAATTTTCATAGACAACTTCAATATTAATTTAAACCCATGATAATATAAAATAATAGAATTATTTTTGTTTACGCTTAGTATATAGACCAAGAAAATGACGTAATAATTTTTTGGATAAAGACGAATAAGAGTCTTACAATAATTTTTCAAATAATTACAAATGAATGATATTAAAATATTTTTATAAAATGAATAATCAAACAAAAATTTGGATATTACAAAACGATAATAATTCATGAAATAATTATTTATAAATTATTTAAATTAATATAAAAACAGAAAATTTAAATTCTATAAATTACAATTGAGATAAAATTATGTACAAATTTCAGTGGCTACAGACCAAAGAAAAAAAATAAATTAATTTTTTTAAAAAATATAATTTATAAATTCAAAATTAACTTTTTATATATATTTAAATAATTTTAATACACTTAAAATTAATTTTTTAATTTCATTCTTAAATTACATGTATAGGATCAAATCAACATGAATAAAAAAGCTATCATTATATATAATTTTCTACAATTATATAATTTTTTTTCTCTTTTTTTTTTTTTTTTTTTTTTAAAAAGGGGAAGAAGACCTTGAAATATGTTGTACCATACTATCACCCATACCTGGCAAAAAAAAAAAAAATTAAATTTCATTCACTTTAATTAAAATAATACTAATTATTAAAAAATGAAGAAAAATAAATTAAAAGAATTGAAAAGTACAGTACAATATTAAGTCTTCTTTTTCTTTCCTTCCACTAATAAATTCACACAGGATTGTGAGTTTCAATGCAACGGTTAGCTTCACACACCCTTCGATGATTAAACCTTAGCTCCTCTATCATTGGTCATTTGCTCTGCTTACGTCATCTTTCTTTTTTTCTTTTTCTTAAATAAAATTAATTAAATTAAACTATATTAACAACAGAATCAGTGCCATACAAAACCCATCAGATGTAACGTAAATCAATAGTGTAGTCCTTTCTTCCTTTGACTTTTTTTTTTTTTCGATTTAAAAACAAATCATTTAATTTCAGTTTTTTTTATCCGTTTTCTGACTATCAAAGCGCTAAATTAGCAAAAATAAAACCCATTTTCACCGAGTTGATATTCACATCAGCATTCACGTGAATCCTAAACATAAAATGACTTAAATATCTTTTATTTTATTCAATTGTTTTGAAAAATATTCATAATAAAAACTTAAAAAAAAAATCATTTAAGAGCAAAATAATTCAAAACTTAAAAAATAAAATAAAAAATGAAACCCAAATCTAGAAATCCAGACATGGGTTTCATATAATGAAACAAAGCATTGGTGATTTGCAACTCAAAAGATGCATAGTGTATTCAAATGATCCAACATTTGCAGCTGCAAAGAAACTCGCAAACTGCGATTCATTTTACCTTACTCACTCAAAGCAATTTGAAAATATGCTCAAAAAGTCATAAAAAAATAAAATTAATTCAAATAATAAAACTAAATTCACTAACTAATTGAATAAAAAAAAATTAACATCATAATAGAATTTTTTAAAAAATCAGATACAAATCATATATATATATATATATATATATATATATATATTTTCTAATGATTATTGTAAGAATACTAATTAAAAAATAAAAATTTATATAATATTAAATAAATAAATTAAATGATAAATATATTTTTATCAAAATTTTAATTATTTTTTATTCAATTTACTTTTATATTAATTTTATTTATATTTATTTAAAATAATTACTCTTAAAAAAACAAAAAATTTAGATAACTGCTGATTAGAAATATATATATATATATATATATATATATATATATATATATATATATATATATATATCAGCATATTTGACTTCAATAAATCCACGTGGCAGATATGGAAAATAAAGTACTACACACGTGTCATCCCCGTACGTGGTTAATTAACAGGTGTCTGTTTTAGATCGTGAAACCTTTTTTACGTGTTAATTGTGATTATTATTATTATTTCTGTGTATTTACGTTACTAATAAATGAAATCTATTATCATGTTTCATGCACTAGATTCCAAACCATTTGATCGGACTGGATTGTCATTTTATCTAATGTTTGAGGAAAGTTTCGTCATTTAATTCTATTTTTATATTATATGATTTTACTGCTGGAACCCATATTGGGGAAAGTACGGTTATGTATGGTGGCGATTCGTAAAACGATGCCGTTTATCTGTAGATGAGAAAAAATGGCTCTTTTTTTATTAAGACAAACGCCCTTCAACGTCCGAAAATGCTGCCAGGGCCGACAAAGATCTAAGGCTGTGGTGTCCTGCACTTAAAAATAAAATTGTACAAAAAGGACAGTTTTGCCCATGTCATATCCAACTCCTTCACAATTTGATGCAGAGAGAAAAGGGTAGTTTTGGGATATATTCTTTCTGTTTTTTTAATAAGTTATATAAGTTACTTTGAAATAAGATACATAAATTAATAAATTAATTATTATATCTTAATTTTAATATAAAATAATTAATATAGTCTTATTTATTATATAATTTCATTGATTATAAAATTGATTGAAAATATAAATTTAAATTTTAATTATGAGTAAAATTAAAAAAATAATAATAAATATAATTTTAAAATTTTAAAATATTTATAAAAAAAAAATTATTCCTCTTTAAAATAATATACTTAAAAGAACGGAAAAAATATATCCATAAGAATAAAGTGTACTTTTACTAATTTGCTGTTTTAAAGCGGTCCAGACCATAGTCATTGCAAGTGGACAAAATTAAGATAGAAGGGGGTAACAGAATGTCTCAGAAAATGCAGTAAGGTTTTCTCCTCCCAAGATTTTTTACTTCTACTATTTTTACCGCTTAATGTTAAATTTTGATCCCATTTTATCTAAATCTATACATTCTTCATTTTCAGAAGAATTATTGAATGTTTATAATGAGTTAACAATCCTTTTCTCTCAATTTACTTAATATTGTATTTAAGAAAATGTTATAGCTATAAAACCTTAAAAATATGAGATAGAATTACCCTATTAGCCAATAATTTCCCCTCAATTTAACGAGTTGGGCCAAAAATAATCCCACTGCTGAGTTAACTCGGTGCTGAAGCGAGTGATGATAGGACAGGTCCACACTGTGAAAAAGCCTAATAACTCGGAGAATTATCATCAAGGAAAGAAATGCGAGAAAATGACTGGAAGATGGCTAGAATTGTTTGAATTTATATTAAATTTGCGAGTTTATTATATTCAGAATTAATAATAAATATTTGAGTTTGTATATAATATTTTGTAAAAAAAAAAAAGGATTTGTAACTTTGTGCTGTAGGCTGTAAGAGTAGAAAACAATAATATATTAACTGTATACGTATAGAGTCAATGGCTAAATAGGCATATTTATTATACGCACGTATACAAACATCTATAACTCTAAAGTAGGGTCAAGTGACTTAACCATGAATATTAGAACTATAGTTAAAAAACACAATTGGGTTAAGGTTAAGAAGGACAACCACAAAAACCCGGATTTTATTATGGACAGTCATCACTGCTCATCATCACCATTATCATCAAGCTCCTCCTACTCCCTCCTCTTCCTTCTCCTCCTCCATAACTATTTCAAGGAAAATAAAGAAACCCATTAATCTTTTTCTTTGCAAAACCCCACTACCACAACTCTACAAAACCCTAATTTCTTTAAACTATTTTTTATAGCTAATTCTTTCATTTCTATTTCTTTCCTTTTCTTCTTTTAACACTTGAATTAAATGTGTGAGCCATGGACATAGCCCCATCAACAACCTCCACCACCACCACCACCAACAACAATACCAACACAAATACCCCAACTGCAAAATCCCCTGACCAAGAAACGGAAACGCCTACCCGGATCCAACCAGCTAAACCTTTATCCTTCACTAACGGTGTTCTCAAACGCCACAATCCCCACCACCACCACCACCACCACCACCTCCACCTCTCTGTTCCTCCGGTAGTCATAACTTACAAAGAATGTCTCAAAAACCACGCCGCTACTTTAGGTGGTCTTGCTTTAGATGGTTGTGGAGAATTCATGCCTTCTCCTACTGCTACCCATACCGATCCCACTTCTTTAAAATGCGCTGCTTGTGGTTGCCACCGCAATTTTCACCGCCGAGAGCCGGAAGATTCGCCACCTCCTAATAATACTACAACCACCATTGAATACCAACCACACCACCGTCACCATCCTCCCCCTCCACCACCACAAGCCCCACAACCTTATCGAAGCCCCAATTCAGCTTCTCCACCGCCGATCTCTTCCTCGTTCCCATCTGCCCCTCACATGTTATTAGCCCTTTCAGGTGGTGTATCTGCCGGTTTAAACGACAATTCTACTATTAACATTCCTGGTGGTTCTTCCGCAAGAAAAAGATTCAGAACCAAGTTTAGCCAGAGCCAGAAAGAAAGAATGTACCAATTTTCAGAGCGAGTTGGATGGAAGATACAGAAAAGAGATGAAGAATTGATTCAAGAATTTTGCAATGAAATTGGAGTAGACAAAGGGGTTTTAAAAGTATGGATGCATAATAACAAGAACACCTTGGGCAAAAAAGATTCATCTAGTGGGAATGAGAATGGGAATGGTAGAAGCAATAATCTTGAAAATACCCATAACAGCAATAGCAACAACAACAACAATAATAGCAGCAGTCAGAATCTTAATCACCATCATCAACAAATCTTTGAGAATGATAATGTTGCTCATGTCGCCACTAATGGGTCTTCTTCATCTTCTTGATTTGATTTACTGATCGATCTTTTGAGGAAGAATGAAGATGATAATAAATGTTAGCTAGATAGAGAGAATCAGTAAGCATGGTAGTAGTTGTTTCTTTTCTTCTAATTTTATCTTCTGATTTTGTTTTTTTAATTCCCTCTTAATTTTTAGTTTAATTAATGATGATCTTCTTCTTCTTCTTCTTCTTGTTTCACTTTGTTGAGGGGATCCAAAGGAAAAAAAAAATGAATTTTTATTTTAATTTTAATTTTGTTTTTGTTTTTGTTTTTTGAGTTGCTCCATTAGTACTATGTTTAGCTGTTTTTGTAAACTTTATATTGCCTTTTCTGTTGCATGCTTTTATATCTTTCAATTTAGGAGTTAATATTTAATTTATTAAAAGCTTTGTGGGGATCATAAAAACTTTAACTCTTATTATCATTCAATTAATCAGTTTTACTAATATTTAAAATTTTATTATATATTATATTAACCTTCCTTAATTAATTAACTTTCCCCTCTAATTTCAATTTCTGAATCTAATTAATGTCTGTTCATAGACAGAAGCACAAGCCAAGAGAGAGAGAGAGAGAGAGAGATTCCTCTTATCTTCTGTCTGAGAGAAAGAAGCAAAAAGTGGTGTCACTTAGATTAGGGCGGTTACATATTATTCTAACATATCTCATTAGCTCTTTTATACAAATGAATTTGATTTTTAAGATCTTATTGTTTATTAATTACGTGTTTTAATTAATTAATTAATTGATTAGTCAGCTAGAAAAGCATCATTTCAAAAACCCTTTTCAATGATCAGCCAACAATTACAAGTTTTAATCAAGATTCTTGATTGCATGTTTTATATATTTGTAAAATTTTATCATTTTTAAATATTGGTTTCGCTAATCCCACTGTATTATTAAAGAAAAATGTTAAGTGCTTTATTTATATAATATAATCTTCTTCTTCTTCTTCTTCTTCATCTTTTAATAATAATAATAATAATAATAAAGTGCACAAAAAAGCATTCTTGCTCTGTTATGTGCATTAGCTTATGTGGATATTATATTTAATAGTTATTAGGGAAAAAAGTACTAATATTTAACTTAATCTTGATTGTGTATTTTACTATTAAATAGGTAATCAAATAACAAAAGTTTGTATAATCTAATCTCTCTACTTTCGAGTAATATTTTATTTCTCACTTTCCTTTTAAGGGATGATTAAGAAATCATGATTAGTTTTACTTATTTTTATATTTAGATATTTAAATTGATGACGAGAATAAAGAAAGTGGGTACTAATTAATTAAATATAGAGTGTCTTACCTTTACATCTCTCTCTCTCTCTCTCTAGTATGGGTTGTTTTGATTTTTGGTCATTGATGAAGTCAGTAACCTTGTTTTATGGGGGCACGTCTTATTGAGGCTTATTTGAAGGACTCAACTGCCCCAAGTATGGGTTGGTAACCCTATGGTTTACCCTTAAGACCAAGTATTATTTATTGGGGTGTTAATTACAATTTTAGATCATAGAACTACCAACCAAAAAAATAATAAAAAAAAGGAATAAATTAATAATTAAGAGTGAAAGATATGTTCCCTTAGATTTTTATAGAAATGTTAATGTTTTTGATTTTTTTTTGATAATTTTTACTATGTTATTGAATTTTGCTTCTTGTTGTTGGTGTTTAATTGATAGCATCTCTTCTTTTATTGATACTTTGATTGTTGATCAGAGATTGAGACATAATTTAATAACCGTTAGGTTTAAAATTTATTGTGTGAATTTATGAGAGTCATTATGCTTGTGAGTGACATTGACATTGGTAACAAAAACTAATTTTTGATATTCTCGCATGGTAAATTTTACTATGATACTTGAAATTAATTAACTTGGCATGAGCTTAATATAGTCTCTTAATGCTTCATATAAATACTTAATTACTTCATAGCATAGATTTAATTCAATTGAACTGCTAGTTTCGTTAATTTATGATTTGAAGTTGGCAAGGAATTTACTTATCTTCTTATTAATCATGATTTAAATTTATTTTTTTGTCGAATTATAAATAATTTTTTTCTCATTTAACAACTCTCTAATTTTAAGGTAGTTGATTTATTTTAATTGAATTTAAAATATGAGACATGTTAATATTGATCCGTAATATTATTTTATTTGTATTATTATTTTTTACTGTTTAAAAAAAATCACGGCTTTAAAATTAAGATTTTTTTTTACCTAGTAATTTTTTTTAGGCAAAACTTTTTGAAAATGAACCAAACATGAAAATAATAATGATGAAATAGAAATAGGTTATCCTATGTATTTTAGTATTTAGAAAAGATAACATTGGAAATATATATATGTGTCCAATAATTCAGTTTAAGAAGTCTTTATATAGAATCTTACTTTTGCAAAATTTCTTCATGCTTATCTACCTAAGTAATTAGGTGTGGCTTTGTGCAATGCACCTGTTAATTAATAATGATGTATTATAGCTTAATGATGCAGTTAAGCTTTGTTAATAATGATTGATAGGGGAAAATTGTCCCTACAACATATATGACTCCATCTACAAGGACAGTATTCAATTGGATGAGTGAAACCTCAGAAAATAATACAAGTTTGTGATTAGAGATTGTAATTTCAACTCAAGGGACTAAAAATTTATTTATTTATACAATATTTCGAACCAGTATTTTAAACATATTAGTTAAGGAATAAATAAAATTTAAATATAATTAAATAAATATATTTAAAAATAAAATAAAAAATATAAATTTTGACACATCACTTAAAAAGATAGTAATAATAACAAAATATATTTATATCAAAATTTTTATTTTTTCGCTTAATTTATTTTTATATTTATTTGAAATAATAATTTTATAATTATACTTTATTTAAAATAATTGTTATTAAAATACTTATTAAAAATTTATTTATATAATAATTAATTAAATGGTCTAAAGCCCATCTCACATATTGAGTAGCGTCTCGACCAACTTGTGCACCATAATATTCCTTCTGTGTGCACGTGCGCCAAAACCACTTCAAAAAAGTGTTTTTGTACTATTAATTTGTTTTTTTAACAATTTTTAAACTTTTTCTTAAGCCCAAGTTAATGAAATCATTGATGAAAATATAATATTTGGAATAATAGAATTTTACAAAATTTTATTATTTTTATTTAAATTTTTTTCTAAAAAATAAAATTTATTTTTATTGCTGAGTTTTTTTTTTTATGTCAAATTCCCTTATATATATATATATATATATATGAAACAAAATATTAATATAAAATTGAATTAATTGATATTTTAAACCACTAATTTTCTTGGTTATTAACACACACACACACACTTTCGCTCTCTACATTTATTTTATTGAAATATATACAGTTACAAACTTTTTTTTTGTTTATAATCTGGATTGATTACTTGCACATAAAGTTGATTAGCACATACTTGTACATTAAGATATTTATGTATATATATATAACTCTTTAGTTAATGAACACATTGAAATTGAATGAGAATAATAGAATTTCTATGTACTTTGAACATAAACTTATTGGTTAATTTATATGGGTATATTTTATCTATGAGGCGCTATAAAATTATGTGGTAGATGAAAATTAGCCATAAGGAGACAAATTAATGGAAGAATCAACATCTTCAAATTATTGCATATATCTCTATATATGTTGGGTAGTGCAAGTAATATTCATATAATTGCATTATTAATTTTTATTTTTAGGCATCTAAAAACAATTCTAAATTAAGATTTTTAAAATTTTGAAATTGTGTGAATGTGGCTGTAATAATGCTTAAGCTACTAATAAAAACTATTAATGTAGAAGACAATGATATGCTAATTTGCTTTATATGTTGTTATTTCATTTACAAAAAAATTTCAAAATTTAATAAAAATAAAAAAGAAAGGGAGAGGTAAGCATTCCTTGTTGGTTGGAGATTTCTTTAGAAGTACCTTTGTTCTAATCTCTCCCTTTTCATATTAGGTCCAAGAATTGCACTATTTCTTAGTTAATTAGTTTATAGATAACTGGTTAATTTGTAGTATGTACATCACCTCAATAATCATTATATTTAAACATATATAATAATTAGTGAAAGAATCAACAAAATTCACTTAATTACTCTAACTTATTGGTGACATTTTGCATCAACAATGAGATTTTTATAACTCAAATAGGCTTACTTTTCATTTTGTTAAGACTCTAAATTTAGAATTAAATTAACATAAGAAAGGTGTTTTTCTTCCTTCCCCATTATATAATTTAGCGTGCATGAATATCTACCTTTTACTAAATTCAAAAAAAAAGAAATTTAATTCATAAAAATAAATCGAATAGTTTTAATGGTTGTTTTTGAAAGAGTTTAATAATTATTATTTTCATCTTCAACTCTTATTTAGTACAAATAATTTTAAAATATAAAATTCATTTCTGAATGACAAAAATTAATTTAATTATGTTCAATTCAATTTAATTATTTAGAATTTTTTTTGGATAACTAATTAATTGAAATGGCAGAGTATAATTGAAATTTGATATTATTTGTTAACTACAATATTTATTGTTACAATTTGTTATAAAGTTATGTATACGTGTTTTTGTTTGTTAGTTAGTTTTGATTTCCATCAGTATATAAGAAATTGTTTTCCTGTATTTCGATTAATCAATGAGAAGAAACCAATTCATTAAACTTCATTTTAACTAGTTGAACATGGTATCCGAGCTGATCCAAAACTTAAATCCAAAATTTTTTCTTAACAACCAAACAGAAACTTCAATCTACCACAAATTCTAAATAAACACAATTAAACACAGAATTTTTTCCAAAAATTGATCAAATATCACACCTACTTCAATTAATTTCTTCAAAACAATGGCAGAATCTGACAGAGAAGAAGCACAATTCGTAAACAACAAAGACACTGTGAATTCACATCATCAACAATCAAATCAAGATCCTATGACTTTACAACCTTCAGATAATCCAAGCATGGTCTTGGTATCAACCACATTAATTGGTAGCAACTATCGATCTTGGATTAGAGCTATGAAAATCGCTCTTGGCGCAAAAAATAAATTAGGTTTTATCGATGGACAATTCCTTCCTCCCAATCCAGAAACAGATGCTTACAATCAATAGAAGAGATGTGACTACATTATCACATCATGGATCCTCAATTCCATCTCCAAAGATCTTGTTGAAAGCTTCATTCACACAGACAATTCCAAAGCATTATGGGATGAGATTGCTGAGTGCTTTGGAGAAAGCAATGGACCCATGATTTATCAATTGCAAAGGCAAATCGCTTCTATAAGTCAACATAATGACTCCATAGCTGTTTATTTCACAAAGCTGAAGCGACCTTGGGATGAATCAGTTTCTTTGGATCCACCACCTGTGTGTGAATGTGATACTATCAAAACAAATTCTGAGATAGATAACAGGAATAAGCTAATGCAGTTTCTCATGGGACTGCATGAGGGCTATGACCAGACACGAAACCAGATCTTCTTGCTTGAACCCTTGCCAACAATTAATAGAGCTTATTCTATGCTACTGAAAATAGAATCTCAAAGGCATGTTTCAACTCAATTTACTGATAACCTAGATGGTGTAGCCTTATTTAGTAAAAATCAGCATTCTCGAAGAGACATGAGGAAGTATGATCCTGCTAAAGGTCATTGTACCTATTGTAACTTGGATGGTCACATTAGAGAACAGTGTTTCAAGCTTATAGGATATCCCGACTGGTTCAAACAGAAAGACAAACCTATAAGCAACAATAAATTTCGCACAGCAGCACAAGTTCATACCTACAATGCTTCTGATAATCTTCCAAATACTCCAATTGAATATGATGTTGATCTCTCATCTACCAAACTAGAAGAAATCACATCTATGTTCAATTCTCTGCAACAGCAAATGCAACATTTAATCAAAGGCAAAGCCAATGTAGCAACTTCTATGATTGGTCCTCAAACAATGCTTAATAGTACCGCTTTTGCAGGTACTTTTTATTCCACATGCCTCTCCTGTGCTTCATTAATCAAAGGTCAGGTCTAAGTAATTGACACAGGTGCTACTGACCATATGAGCCCCAATCCAGCCTTATTTCACAACCTGCATTCCCTTCTATGTGAAATTAGTATCATATTACCAAATGGACACCAAACCATAGTACAACAAGTAGGTTCAATCCAATTCACAAAGAATTTTAACTTAACAGAAGTCTTTCTTGTGCCCAACTTTGAGTTTAATCTTTTGTCAGTCACTAAACTTCTTGAGACATTGCCTCTAAAACTCAGTTTCTTTAAAACTTGTTGTATTATACAGGACCTGGAGAATGAGGCAGTGGTTGCAGTTGGCAGAGCAGAGTCCAAGCTATATCTCTTGGATGCCAGTTGTTTCACTCAAACTCATATAGATTCACAATTAAATAGATTGTTTCAAGAACTTTTGTATAGACAGACCCCTTCATTTGTAAATACCATGCTTTCTCTTGGGCAATTTAATAAAAAGAGCCTTGCTAATATCACTTGTTCAATAAATATCAATATGCAACTACTACATTCTAGACTAGGACACCCTTCCATCTGTATATAAGAAGTTGTTTTTCTATATTTCGATTAATCAATGAGAAGAAACCAATTAATTAAATTTCATTTTAACTAGTTGAACATTATTCATATATAGTTTTGTATAGTTTACACTTTAAATTAAAATCTAAATCATTTTAAATGATCCTCAATTTGAATAGATATTAAAATTAAATTTATAAGAATAAAATAAAAATTTTTATTTATAATAAATTAAATTCATTTATATTAAACATAGCTTAAGTGATTAATTAAAACCTCAAGTTTTTTACTCACCCACTCATATATATATTTTTACCTAAATCTTATTGTATCCATTGTTTTTCTTTTAAAAAGGGGTTGAGACTTGAGATTGATATCATACAAATCATGTGTATATCTTGTGATTCTGTCTGCAAGTATCCACTTGTTGTGTATAATTTTTCCACTTCTTTTCCACATGTCGCTTACCAAAATTCAATTTGCTTGTTTGGTGAAATAATTGCAAAATATTTAAATAATTAATTATATTTAATTAAAAATATATATTAAGTATATCAATAAAAATTATAATCATTAAAACTATTCAAATTTTAAAAATAGAAAAAAAAATTTAAATTATTTATGTAATAGAAAAAAAATGAAATGTTGTTATCGGAATAATATTTTATTCGGGATGATGACTTGGGAGTTATTGCTTGCTCATCTTCAATCTTTACAGATGGGGTTTGCTATAATGTTACAGTACTAGCTAATTGCAGCACCGTCCCTACATCAAGAAAGTCAGAGTCCATTAAATAGGGTACCTACTTAACCCTTCCGAAACTTACCTTTCAAAATACTTAATTGCAAAGTTATATTTCTTGATTATATATGTTTTTTACTTTTTTATTTTTTGCCAAGAATTATTATTTACAAGTTAAATACATAATCGACAGCTTAGCTTATTTTTTAAATTTACTCCAACGAAAACTTTTTTAAATTAAAATATATATCTATCGTGAAATTAAATTCTTAAATATTATCCTATCCAATCTATTAAATTAGTATAATATTTATGTATGGTTATAATTATTTTGAATAAACAATATATAATTAATTAAGTTAATAATATATAAATCAAGTTTATTTATTTTTATTTGTTTAAATTAAAAAATATACTTATTAATTGAATTTATCTAATTAGTCAATTTTTGTTTAATTAGAGGTTTTTTGTACATATAAGTTAATATTGATTAGTGGAAATTTAGGGAAGAAAAGGATAAGCAAATGAGAGATGCTCAAAGCCACTTGAAAATTAAGACAAGAAAATAAAGTATAAACCTTTAAATCCTTACCTGTGCTTGAACACATATTGCTGGAAGAAAAGGAAAGGAGCATGTAATAAACAGAAATTGAAAGGAACACTTGCAGTAATAAAGAGTCAATGGAGGACCACACAAAATTATTTGGCGCATAAAGATTAGTGCACTTTATAATGTGGTCCAAAAAAATTATCAACCCTTATGCCCTTTTATTATGAAATAATATATATATATAATCTTCTTTCTTGTTTTATTGATATATATTATTTCATGGGTTTTTGTGAATTAGGCTTACATCCACTATACTTTTATTATTATTTTTTTTTATCAATATAGGTATTTTGTAATTTTATCTCATATTTCATATTTATTTTATATGTCATATTATTTTTTTTTAATATTTTGATAATTAATATTTTTTTATAAATCATATGATATATATAAAAAAAAATTATGATAAAAAATGAGACATATAAGAGAATAAATGATTTTGACTAACAAATTGATTATATTCTACATTCAATTTGCCTCTTAATTTCAACTTGGGTAGTGAATATTAATATAATAATCTTGTTTTATATCCCACTTTAATTATTTGCCAAAATCAACTTTTTTTTTTTTTGGGTATATTAATCCATACAAATTCCAATTTGAGTTTACATGTTTTTTGTTGGAGAGACCTCAATTAATGAGAGAATTTGAATAATTTAATAAAATGCATTGTAATTGGTTGAGAGAAAATAAAATAAAATCTATGATAATTTTCAAATTTTAAAAGTAAAAAATTTAATACAAATTTGATGGTTTTTAAATGCTAGAAATTCAAATTTCAAATGCAAGAGTTTCGAGTAAAAATTTTAGATTTTTACTGTAAAGTATCATGTTTAACAATTTTCTTAGGAAAACGAGAAAATTAAGGGTCAATTTAGAATTGAGTTTGAAGTTCCTTTCAAAAATTGTGCTTTAATATTTCCTTCAAATTTTTTAAAAAAATTTAACTGTAATTTGAGAAAAGCTAAAAAAAATAATTTTATCAAATCATATTTTTAAAATTTTAATTAACAGTTTAATCGCAATGTCAAACTCTTGGTAATGTGTTATATAGCTGAGAATTTCATAATAAAATCAATATTTTTCTTTTCTGAAATTCATTAAAGTAATGAAAATATACAAAATTATAGTGAATATAAGATTATTCGTATTTTGAGTGAGAAGATAAATAAATAAAATTTGGGATTTTAAAAGACATTAAAAATTTTGTGGCTGATCCCCAAGGCTAGGTGAAGGATTCATTGTGGCGTTGTATGGACTTTGATGGCATGTGAAAACACAGAGGAAGGAGCCCAACTTGTCTTGACCCAAATTGGAAACCAAATAGTACACTTCACATGTAGTCCACACTTATGGAGATGATTGAGACTTTGTCACTGTACAATTGTCTCATGAGCTACAATTAACTTGCAAGAAGAATCTAGCAATTCCACCCTGTTTAAGGAATTTTCAGAAGACATTACAACTTTAAAAGATCATTATATTTGTTAGAGGCTAATTAACAATAACATTCAACTTTGATAATATATTATAAATTAAAGTCTCAATTATTATTTCTAATGCTTAAAGTTTGGCTTTTGTAATGCACATAGCTTTGTATAGTTGTATGAAACTTATATGTAGTTGAAATGAATTCTATTGAATGAAGGAGATTGATTTTAGAATGTTATATGAAAGTTAATTAAAAGATAGATTAATGAGAATTAATTAATACAATCCAAAATATTTTGATCCACTGGATCTCCTTGGGAAGGAAAACAAAAAAATATTTTTGAATCACATTAGGAGTAGGTAGCTAATTAGTTGCTTGAAAATGAAAATTTATCATTGAAGTGTTTTGTTTATGCACATGTGGTGTTTGAAGATATGCTTAAGCAAAGGTTTGATGGCGTTTGGGCAAAACATTGAAAAGTGGCTGATTCAACGTTTCATCATTTTGTTAATTTTGTGTATAGTTGGGCTGGACTTTGGATGTATGGTCTACAATTCTTCACTGAAAATGCTAAGAACCTCACATGAGAATAAAAAAGAGAACCCTCAAAAGAAGATTGCATAGAAGATCTCTTACAGCTTTCACTTTCTGTTTTCTTATGCCATGTTTAGTTAGAACTAGGAATGAATACCATTTTCGGAATAAAATTTTATTTTTATTTTTGAATAGTTTATATTTATATTCAAATATAACATAATATGAAACAGTCGGAATAGTAAAAAATAAAATATAATATACTTTAATAAAAAATTTGACACCCACACTCATATAAAATAGTTATTTTTTAAATATTTTAACGACATTTGGTTTTAAAATGATTTTTTTTTTTTATATAGAGAGTATTTTTTTCATATTAATTTATGTGTTTTTGAAAATAGAAAAAAATTTAAAGGCACTTTTAAATTTAACTTGTAATTATAAAATTATTTTCAAAATTTAAAGTAATTGACCTCAAAATCAAAATGATAAACTGAGAATTAAACTTTATTACCAATCAAATTAATGTTATTTAATTGGAATATAATAAAATTAATAATGCATGTAAACAATAGTCAATAAGCACTTGATGTTATAACTTGCGAGTAAAACCACAAATATTTTTAATTGGATCCGCGAGCTCTTCTCTCGAGTCTTGGCATTTCACAAAGTTTTAACTTTCCACGAGTTAATGGACTTTGACAAACCATAATACAATATGATTAGTTTACTAAAAGCAACACTTGTTATTTTCAGTGATAAGGCTTATGGCCCATGATCATTGAAGCTATTAATTCATAGGCCCAAGATGAGATATCAAAAAAACAATTCATTTGGGCTTGGCCCTCATTTAGTTGATGAAATATTAAACATTCAAGATATAATCTATTGTTTTATCTTATTAAAATTTTAATATATCATATAAATCGAATAAGAGTAAAATATATATATATATATATATATATATATATATTAGCAAACTAAAACATAACCTAATAAAAAGTGTATATATGACTTGAATAATATATCAAGTTCATAAGATATTGAATTTTTTTTCAATATTCAGACATAACATTTCATTTATAAGAATGTAAGAAAAACACGGGTTAAGCGGGTTACTGTGTATTTTTACATAGTTTTAGCTACTTAAAATTTTTATAAAATTTTTAAAAAATTATATTTTGATAGTGTTTAATATAATGAATCTATTGATATATTTTTTATGCTAAACAAAAATCATTTGGACAGAAAAAATATATTAGAAATTTTATATATTATATTTAACGGTCTAGATTTAACGCATTTATAATGTATTTTTAGCTGTCTAAATGATTTTTTTTTAACATAAAAAAATATGTCAATGGATTCATTATATCAAATATTATCAAAATATAATTTTTTAAAAATTTTATAAAAATTTTTAAATAGCTAAAATGAGACACATGAGGGGCTGCTGTGTGGTTGTATTTTTATGCTAAACAGAAATCATTTGCACAGCTAAAAATGCATTATAAATTTTATATATTATATTTAACGGTTTAAATTTAGACCGTTAAATATAATACATAAAATTTATAATACATTTTTAGTTGTTCAAATGATTTTTATTTAGCATAAAGAATACATCAATGAATTCATTATATCAAATATTATCAAAATATAATTTTTAAAAATTTTATAAAATTTTTTAAGTAACTAAAATGTGATATATGAGGTGCTGCTAAAAACACATAGAAGGAGGGCTCATGGACCAAAGCTCATGTTCTAGGAAATTTCAATTTTTATTTTATGTGTTAAAATACATTAATTGCTATAATATTTTGAATGCTGATTACAGGAATTAATAAATCTTGAAAATTGTAGCAAAGCTAAAAGGTTTGGTGTTTGCAAGATCTAATTTGGAAATACGTTAATTTACTATACTACATTCGGGCTGATAGAGTTGATGTGCCAAAAATATATAAATTTTTATTATGTTGGCTTTTTAATGCTCAAAAAAAATTTATAAAATTTTTTAAAAATCGTAATATTATAGTATTTTTTATAACGAATCCAATGATATATTTTTTGTACCAAACAAAAATTATATGAATATAAAAAATGCAATATAAATGTATTAAATTTATATCGTTAAAATTTAATGGTCTAGATTTAACATACTTCTAACATATATTTTTAGATTCATTTGATTTTTGTTTTGTATAAAAAATATATCATTAGATTCGTTATAAAAAATATTATAATATTACGATTTTTAAGAAATTTTATAAATTTTTTTTGGATACTAAAAAGTCAACATACCAGGGGCTGATGTATTTTTGGCATATCAAACCCTCTCAATCCACTGCATATACTTTATATATTGAAAAAATATTTATAATTAAAATTATTAATTTATTGAGTTTATGAATATGGACAATTATATATATATAATTAAAGTCATTAAACTATTATATAAAAAATTAAATAGTTAATGGGTCATATTACTAATTATTATTGTGAGCTATAAAATAGTTTTTATTTTAGTAAAACACCAAAAATGTAAAATATTAAAAGTATTTAATGGGTCATATTATAATAGGTTGTGTTTATTTTGGCTTTATATTATTTTTTTAATAAATAGAATTCAAGAAAAAAAATATTAGCATTAAAATAATAAAACATTGTTATGAAATTATGAAAATATATAACAGATAGTGCATATATATGTTTAATATTTTTTCTATAAATATTATAGATAATAATTATTAATAATTTTTTCTAAAATTTATTAATTATTGTGTACTAAAATTATTAATATTATTCAATATAGAATGAAATTGGTTCCTCAAAAATTTATTAATTAATAAAATTATTAATTTATTAAATATTAAATATAAAAAATGACTTTTAAAATTTTTTTTTTTGAATAATTAGTAAACTTGAAATTATTTGTTGTTTCTAATAAGTGTTTTTTTTTAAGAAAAAGGAAAAAGAAATTGATGCCTATTTGAACAATCATTCATTGTGTAAAACCAAATTAATTTCCACACATGAGAATAGAGTTTAAATTGGAATTTAGATTTAAATACAGTAAAAACTTTGTATATTAATAATTTATATTATATAGTAATTCTCTATGATATCATTCATATTGTAACTGCTAAGCTTCCTCTAATAACTTTTTGTTCTTCTCAAATAATAACTTAACTAATGCTACTATTAGAAACTAACTAAATCAGTTATCTTGTTAACCTTATCAAGTAACACCAACAAAATAAAAGATAGCATATTTTGAAAGAAATTCCAAATCTAAGATGAGTCATTTAATGTGACCTTATGCAATTGTTATATATCCAATTACAGGCCTGTCCAAACCAAAATTTCCTTTGGATACTGTCACCATTCTCATACCATTATCGTCCAAGAACTTGTGATGTTTTTTTGTTGTTGAAATCGACATTTACCCAATTCAAATACAACGTTTACCGAAATGCTTGTTCCCTCCATACTCATAGCTACCTAACTTGAACACTTCTGTTTATACATCTCCCATGAAAATATCTAAACATTGTAATATTTTTCATGAAATTAACAAAAAACTGTGTTTATATTGCAATTAGATATTTAGATATGTGTATTATATATATTTTTATTTTTATTTTGGATAGATAGTTATAATTATTGGATTTTAAGAGATTATTATATAATGTCGGGATAAAATACATTGTATAAGGTTGGTAATGGTGCAGCTAACAAGTTGCTTATATTCTTTATTCATTTGGATTTTCAACTAATTAAATGAATTTTATTGACCAACTAAAAGAGATTGAGTTATTAATATACTTTTGTATTAGCTTTAATTGCTTTTTTAAGTACAATGCTGAGTAAAATTTCTACCATAATTAGTGTTTTAAACTAATGATAATTTGAAATTATTTTAAAAATTAATGTTATTTGAAAGTATTTTAAAAATTAACATCATAATTTGAAATTTATTAATAAAATTAATGTTAAAAAAATAAAATGTCCATCATAACAACCAACATGATTAGATATGTGGGCCTGTAACCTTAAATACAAAGTGACCTTACCATACAGATATGACTACCACATTTGGAAAATATTCCACAGATTTTTTTTTTCTCTGTGAGCATCGAAAGACAATTTTGTTAATATTTTTAATTATGAACTTGCATCAGGAATTATATCTTATGTCAATTACAATTATTTATCTTCAAATAAATATATTTAATTCTTCATATATATATATATATATATATATATATATTGGGAAATCAAAATTAAAACAGAATGTTGGTTATGAACTCAATGCTTAATTAATTTGCTCATCTTAACCATACAATTAGACTAAAAATAAAAATATATATTACATAAGAGAAATTAAAATAATTATCTCAAATTGCACACTAATTCCATAAAAACCACTCATCAGAAACCATATATCTTTTATCATCAAATTTCAACCTCTCATCAATGGAGAAATCTTTCTAGCTATTAGCTAGCTACTTAACAAAATCATGATTCGGAATAAAAAAAAAAAAAGAAGAAGAAGAAAGAACCCTTCAAATTACAGAGCTTAATTAATATTAATTCACTCCAAGTTGTGAAGCTTCATATAGCTAATAACAATATTCATCTCCTTAATACCACCAATTTGCATATCCGTGGTGTTCTTCATTAATTCATAATAAATAACTAAAACCACACAATTTTCTTCAGTTTCCTCATTTTTCCTTCGACTCTAACCCGAGGTTTTAGTTATGTCCATCAACCCTAGAAAAACAACGAGCACGATACCAACAACAACAATAATAGGAATCTCAAATCCAAGCAAGAAAATTATTATAAGTGAAAAACACTATGCATAGAGAGAGAAAGAGATATATGGAAAAGTTTAAGTTTCATTCGCGTTCGAAGCAGGCGAAGAACAATCACACGCTACCTCAGTCTCCAGTTCCCTTCTATGGAAGTTTCTATGGCAACCACAAGCAGCACAAGTGAGTGCAGAAGTTGTGCCTTCTTCACCACTAGCCATGAATTCTCTGCACCCATCAACAGCATAACCTCCAACATTAACAGCATGATTCTTTTGGCACTCTCCATATCTAACACTTCTAATAGTGAAAGATGAAGTAGTAGAAGAGCTTCTTGATGGTTCTTCTGATCTTCTCACCACTACTTGCCTCTTCCTCATTTTTCTAGTTCCTATTCTTGATACTTGATTAAATATTTATTGCCCTTTTCTTGTTTCTTTCAATTCTTGAAATTAAGGCTAAGCCAATAATTGTTTTGAATTTCTTGGCTGACCTAGATGGGCTAGTTATTATAATAAAATATTGCAAGAAAAAGATAGAGAAAGGAAGAGAAGACAGAGGTTAATGGTGGGGGTTGAGGAAGAACTTTGCTTTTACGTTCTTTATGCAAAGCCCTAACCCTAAAGAGGGTATATTTATAGCTTTTAAAGATCTGCCATGGACTTAATCATAGTTACTGTGTTCAAACCATAGCTTTACTATTTACTAATTAATTATTCTTCTTATAATAAAGAAATAATTAAATTATACTTTTACCTACAATAAGTTTTAATTTAATAATATTGAAATCATTTTGATGCTCTGAAATTGTGAGTTTAAATCCAATAAATTTAGAAATACCAAATGAGCTCTAGCTTAGTATCACTGAAATCATCTATAAATGCACATCTAAGTGTAGTAGACTCAGATTTAATTTCCCTCTCAGTACTAAAAAAAAAACTTCTATAAGTTGTAGCTAATTAATAAATAATAATAAAAAAAAAGCTCTTTTCTAGCATTAAAACTCCAGAACAGCAGTTGTTGAATGATCAACCAACTACCTAATGCCTTAATTTAGAACCCACTGCTATAAATAAATATACGATTACTTGCAAATAACAATAATAATAATAATAATTAAGGGTGAAACCAAAAATAAGGAGAATGCTTTACTTTTCATCTGAAAGTGTGATTGGTTTAAAATAGAATAACCAGCTAAGCTCTTTTTAAACCTATATATATATATATATGATTTATTTTTAACTAGTATTTTAATTTAGTGATAAAATGAAATTATTTTAAAAGTGGATACTAAAATTCAAATATTACGATGTTAATTTTTCTTAATATTAAAAAAAAATATGAAGTTACTTTTTATCTTAAATTACACAGTAGAGTAACTTCAAAAATGGAATGAGCAGTAAATTTCTTTTATAGAGTCCTAATTTCAAATACTATGGCCACTACAAAACTGATGCTGATGCTAAAAGGCAATTTGTGGGGTGCATGATACGATGCCAACAACATTTGTCTATTTCTTGACCTAATTACATGAGTGGGTTCACTCTGATTGCCAAACATGTACGGTCATTACAGTCGGGAAAATACTTCACATGAAATACTATTAAAATATAAATGATATATAAATGAGTGAATATTAAATTTAATATAAATTAAATTATTTTGTATAAATAAATTTTAATATTAGATTTTTTATAAATTTATATGTGTATGAATTTATAAATTTTAATATAATATCAGAAGATCATACCTATACATATTAGATTTTAAGATTCATATTCAAACCCTTATTATTAGACTAATAATAGTATTAGTTCAACCTAAAATTGAAATTTGTGAGAAGTGTCATCAATATATTAATATTGAATCACGAATTAAATCCGATTACATTTAAGAGATAGTATTAAAATTCCCACATCAAAAATTCATAAAATATATAAAGAGCTTATAAAGAATGAAAAAAATATTTTATATTAATTATATAAGTGAATTTCAACACTTGTCATGGAGTTCAATAACTATTCTCTCATACCATATTTATATAGTTAACTTAACATTGCAATTTGTTTGGTAAATTTTAAGGTTCTGGTAATACAATTATTGACTATTCAACAACCTTTCCATTAGTATTGCTTGTTAATTAATTTTTCTTTTATTTCTTTTTAATTTTGAGAAAAATTTTATTGGACTAATGAGATCTGCATCATTAAAACCTAGCTAGATATGGAAAATTGGAAAATTATCCCCAAATAAGGATATTCTAATTAATGATAAAAAATTGGAATATGTGTTTGAATCATATGAAATTCCAATACAGTACGTGGAAATTACGAGAAAGAAATCACTATCTTGAAAATACATGTAGTTTATATAATGAAAGGAAGAAAAAGAAAAAAAAATTAACAATAAAATCCGTTACTTTATTTAATTACATTATCAAATATGTAATTTGAATTGATTTTTTTTGTTAAAATTAAATTTAATCTTACCAATAAATTAGTATTTGATTATCTACCTCATAAATATAATTTTAGGTACGATGGATATTGATAGATTTTGTGGAGAAAATAATTTTGATATATATTTTTTTAATTATTAATATTGGAAAGTTTTTTTTAATTTAATCGTTTCAAGATGTTTTCGTACTATATATTCATTTTTTATTATTAAAATATAAAAAATTTGAATATAAATTTATTACTCAATCAGAAGATTCATTGCTATTAGACTATACAATGAATGCAACTAAATAAATTTTTGATTGTTATATGAAAACATTTTTACTAGGCATAGTTAACTTTACTTTGATTATAAAAATGCTTTGTTAGAAATATTAAAATTTATAATTCTCATTACTTAGCTAAAGGCTTCATATCAGGAGATAGGGGTGAAAATCAAATCAATCAAATTAATTAAATAAAATCAAATCAAATTAAATCAAATCAAATCAAATTAATCAAATTAAATTAAATTAAATAATTTTATAATTAATTCATTTTAAAAAATAGAGCAAATAAAAAATTTGATTTAGTTTATAATTTGAATTTTTTTTCTCGGTTTTAAACTGAATTATATATATATATATATATATATATATATTACTTTTTATTTTTATTACAATTATATATATTTAGTTTTATTTTATATACACTCACATATTTTTTTTAATCTAATATTAATTTTAAATCTTAAAAAAATAATAATTTATGAAAATAACTAAAAATAAATAAAAAAACCTAATTCTTAAAAAAAAAGAAAAGAAAAGTTTTCAGTATGTTAATTAATTAAATAGATAAATTTTATATTATACATTGAATTATCTTGGAATTTTTTTATCAATATATATATATACTTTGTCGATAATTTTTTTTAAATTTATAATAAAATAATGATGATTTATAAAGAAAATATGTTTGCTTTGAAACTGAAAAATCAAATGCAATCAAACCAAATTAAACTGATAATTTAATTATAATGATGATTTAATTTGATTTAAAAATTCTTCAAACTCAAAAAATTGACTTTTTGAGAAAAACGCTTAAAAGCTACCAAATTAAACCGACACCGGTCATATAAGGAGACAAGGCAAAAATTTATTCTTAGTCCATTGATATGCAATGTTTGAGTTTTTTTAATTAGATTTTGACAACCACCAAAATACTTCTCTTTCATTTCTGTACAAAACCTAACTTTTAATTTCTGTGGAAATAAATATTTTTTTTAGTTTAATTTAATTTCACCAGGGAAATTAAGAGAGTAAAAGCCATTGAAGACGATTTTTTATAAATTTATCTTTTGTTTAATAATTTTTAATTTATAATAATATAAAAGATTGTCAAAAGTATCCTATATCAAATAATAATAAAATATATATAAAAAAATTATTAGTGAATAGATATTGACCATAGTATAAACCAATTGATTTTATATAAATATGTTTAAATACTTGCCTATTTATAAGTTCATGTACATATGGGTCTATAAACTTTAATATAAAAATCATTTACAAATTAAATCATAAAATTTAATTTTTTCAAATGAAATAAACATTTTCATCAATTTATACCAAACATTAAAATATAAAACTAGTCATATGCTCAAGCTTCGCATAGGTATCATCTTAAATTAGTCTCCTATAATAGAATTTAAATAGTATTAACTTACACATATTTTGTATGATTTAAATTACTTTTCTATAATTATAATTCAAATAGTAATGTTTGTCATGTATTTTTTATATTGTTTGAATGATGTATTAAGCAAATGATAATTAATATATAGTAAATTTGAAATAAATATTCAATATTTGAAGTGATATTTTATAATCCAAGTAATTTTTTTATAATTAATACATATTTAAATTAAGGGGAAAAGATAAAAAATTATCATGTGATATGATATTTTGTTGAAAGAGTTATGTGATTTTTCTCATAAATTTTTGTATTATTAATTTCGCACTCTTAAACTCTTAAGTATTAAATTCACTAATATTGTTAATAGTTAATTATTTGACATATAATATAAATTGAGAAGATATATTTCTCTGGTATGAAATTCGATCAGGCATTGTATGACCTAGTTTTTTATTATAATTTAATCTTAATTAATTATAAAATTTTAAAAAATTAAAAAATCCCTAAATCTCAACTTTCATTCATGCAAAATTTTTTACACATCTTAAAAAACCAAACAAACTTATAAATTTCTCTCATATTACTCATGAATATTTCAACTTTAATCTCAAGAATAATAATAGTGGCATTTAACCATTAAATTAAAGATTTTGTGAGATTTTATGTATTTATTTTATTTCTTATTTCTTAAAATGTATAAAAAAAATTTGTACGAATGAAATTTATGATTTTTTAAAAAAAAAATTTAATTTTTTTAAATTTTTTAAAAACATTTTTTAATTTTTTTTTCTTTTTCTCTTAAAAGTTATTTTAACTTTTTATTGTTAATTAAAATTAAATTTTAATCTAAAAGTGAGTCCTACAATTCATGGTGAATTTTATACTAAAGAAAAATATTTTGTTAATTTATATTGTACGTTAAATTATCAAATATTAACGGTATTGGTGAATTTGGTATTTAAATGTCTAATAAAATTAACCACAAGCAAGGTACCTAAATATCAGAGAAAAAAGTCACACTCCATTCGAGAAAGTCAAACGTCAAGTTTTTTTTTCCTAATTTTTTTTTTAACAATATCCTTTAAAATTTACGAAGAAACAAATTTTACAATCACACATGATATTTCAAACGGTAATTATTATCAGAAATATGTGAGAAAATCTATATATTTTCTATATCTACTATACAATTGAGACAATTTATTTTTTTCACTTCATCTTTTGTAGGATCACATTTTTTTTTATTTTATCGTACATAAGTTAATGATTGTTCTTTAATCTTTAGTTAGATTTATCTGGCATTGTTTTCTATTGTTGTATATATATATATATATATATGGAAATATTTTTATCATCTTAATTTCCTTGCATCATGTGTCACTGCTAGTGCATAAGAATGTATATGCCCACAGGTTGATAGCAAATTCGTTTACTTTTGCTGCAAATTCTTGTAATTCATAGGTTTCTGAGATCATTCATGTTTTTTTGTAGACATTGTTAATTCATAAATCTTGGCGTAATCCAAATAATTAAGATGCCAAGTGTGTCCAATGTCACTATTTCATTGGTTGAACTAACAAAAACAAATCTTCACAAAATTGTGGATTACAAAAATTAATTACTTCCTAAGAAAATTAAGAATTTTTTAAAATTCTAATTTGGTATTCTAAATAATAATTAATAGGATTTATATAAATATTGAATGATCTAATACCATTAATAACATCAATGAGGTGAGGTTATTTAAAGGTACAAGAATTTGTGAATTTTAAGGATGAAGCTGTCATGTTGTCTGTTAATGTGCTTTAAACTCTTTAATCCTTACCAAACTTTGTTTTGGAATCTTAGAAATTGGGTTGTTGCCCAATAATTCAAATATCTTTCTCTGATGGTTTAACTTTAACACTTGCAATAAAGTTTCAGATATTTTGATTATCATGTCATTAGATTTTAGCTATATCAAGAAATTGTACCATTTAGCACTAATCATTCAATTCACTATTCTCAAAAAGAAAATGTTATATATATCCATGTAGTTTGATTTTAGTTTTAATAATTTTAGACCCAAATCTTAAACAGTTAATTTAAAAATTCCAATGTCATTATAACATAATTTTATTAGTTAATCTATTTTCTATTTGATAAAATTGGCTTTTAATTTTACTTACCTATTATAAGTTTTGATTTACAAATTGAAATAATGATCTAAATTTTTTTTTTTATTTTTCTTTTGAATATTAGGGGAGAAGGATTTGAATGTGCGTTTATTAATTAAGTTGTTTGAAAAAATCTACTAAAATTAAATTAGAATTTATAAATTTTCTATTGAGAATAAATTCTTACTGTTCGTTTGGGGCAAATAAATTTTTTATATTTTAAAAATATTAAAAAATATTTATTTTAATTCTATGAATTCATAAATTTTATGAAATTGATTATAAATTTAAGTTTTTCATTCATAAAATGTAAAATAATTGATATTTTAGAAAAAATAAATCATTATCATTCAAAAATAGTGCCATTTAGTATTAATAATAAAAACCACTTTTTATCTAAAATAATAAAATAAAATCACTCTCTCATATCACTGATCTATTAAAGAAAAATTGATTCAAATTCCAAATGATACCATTATTTTCATCCAAAAAATAAATGGGTAATTGACCAGGATCTTTCTAATTTATTTTTAACCTCTAAAAATTAAAATCATTAAACTGAGAACATCAACATTTAAAGTTACATTGTTACTGATTTGGTAAGTGGTATTTGGTAACTATATTACTCCAAGTCCTCCCGTTCTTGGGCATCTGGTACATATTTGGCATGAAGTTGATGAATCCCAAAGAATATTTCTGTTCCCAAGTTTCCAATTTTTTTTTTTTTAACCTTTTTTTTTTAATCTCCTTTCCCTTTCTTATATATAAGTGTGTGCATTTCAAAATTACCAAATAACAAAAATCCTCCATTTTCTAGTATGGATTCAAAAGAGTGAAATTTACCAAATACAAAAAATCCCTCATTTTCTATCCATATTGAAAAAAAAAAGACAGTGATTCAACTAATAGACAATTAATGATCGAGAGTCGCTTGTCTTGTAATGTTGTATTGAACTTCTAGATTCAAAATTTAATAATTTCTTCTTTCATTAAGAATTTACCTTTAATATATAGACAGAGATTGTAAATTAATAAGATATGAAAGTAAGTTTATTACGATCTTAATTAGCCAAAATATGAGATTTAATGAATTTCATATTGAAAATATGAAATTTTAATATGAAATTTATATGAATTTTGGATTTTTCAATCCTTTAAACTAATTTTTGGAGTGTGATTCTCCTAAAATTAATAACAAAATTATGTATAATAAAATTTATGAATTTGTATATCTATAAATTTATAAATGGACAAACGTTAAAATTCACATACATAATACTAATTAATTTATATTAAATTTAATATTCACTCATTTATATATTTTATTATAATTATAGTGAGATACTTTTTCCATACAGCACTCCATGCATCATTGGATTCGAAGCTTTCAATCACATTTTTTGAATTGATATAAGATTTGACTGTGTAACTATAAATTAACATCTAAATCCCTAGGTATGTGCCTTTTTTTTTATATATTTATATAATATATACACCTTTCATATTGTATATAATTTTATATGTTTGAAATTACTTTTAATATGGTCAGTGTACCAAACATACTCAGTCCCAACAAAATGCAATTATTAAGGACTAGTAGCCCCTTGCTTTGCCCTTACAAGGCCAGGAGATGCTTTTGATGCCAAAGCTTATCTAAAATATTTTATTCCCAACAAGAAAATGGTGGTGGGTGACAACTGATTGGTGACAAAAATGGCTATGTGGGTCAACCTTTAACCTTTTTGCCATTTTTGGCCAACAAAATAGCACATACTCTGCTCAATATATAACATCCTATCTCACATTCACATCTCCTAATTAATGTTCCAGAATCAGCTGTAGAGCATCAAGACTGCCTAAGGATGGCAAAAAATTTTAAAATAATTGATACCCAATTCTTCAACTTTTTGGCAATAAGTGGCTGAACAAATTTTTAAAAAGATTGAAAATAAATTAAAGAAAAAGATTCACAACTCTGAGGATGAGTTCTCTCTTTGCTACTAGTGGGTATTGAATTTGGTGCCAAATTCAAAAAGTGTAATAGGAAAAAGTAGTAGACAAGAACTATGGGGTATAAATTTGATTAATTAGCTCATCAAACCCACTAACTACTAAAAGGTTGAGGGGCTACTATGTTAAAAACATATTAGCTCCTGTTGTATTGATTTTTTAAAATCTAAAAAAATTTTATAAAAATTTTTAAAAATTATAATATTATAATATTTGTTATAACGAATCTAATGACATATTTTTTGTATAAAACAAAAATCAAATGGATTCAAAAAATATAATATAAGTATGTTAAATTTAAACCGTTAAAATCTAATAATCTAGATTTAACACACTTCTAACATGTATTTTTAGATCCATTTGATTTTTATTTCGTATAAAAAATATCTCATTAAATTCATTACAATAAATATTATAATATTATAATTTTTAAAAATTTTTATAAAAATTTTTTGAACTCTAAAATACCAACACAATAAAAATTACTATGTTTTTGGTCCTCAACCCATTACTAAACCTTTTCCTTTTGTGCGCATCCCATTTTTTTTTTTTAACCGAATGATGATATGTTTAAAAAAAACATAAATTGCTTGTCAAAATAATGTTTATGATTGATTAGAATTAATATTCCATGTTCTAATTAAATAACATATAATGTTGTTAATCGTGCGTTATAATTTCTTTTAAAAAAAAAGCTATATACCTATATAAAAAGTGATGAGTTAGGAAACCCCTTAAAGTATTAGATTAAATTTTTTTAATCAGACTTGAATCGAATCTAAGAATTGAGTGAAGTATTGAATATGCAAAATAAAAAATAATATTAAAGAGCCAAAATTAACTTGGTAAAGATATTCCGATATTTAAATCAGAAATTTATTTTGAGAGTATTAATCGAGAGTTTTAATAAGCAATATGAGTTATAGATAAGTAGTTGAGAGAATTGAGAAATAGTTATGAGATGTCCTAACTGAGAATTTACTTATTATATTTATATTAGTGTGTGATGATATGTTTAAAAAAAAAACATAAATTATTTATCAAAATCATGTTTATGATTGATTAGAATTAATATTCTATGTTCTAATTAAATAACATATATTGTTGTTGATTGTGCATTCTAATTTTTTTTTTAAAAAAAGCCATGTACTTATATAGAAAGTGATGAGTTAAGAAGCCTCTCAAAGTATTAGATTAAATCTTTTTAATTTAATCGGGCCTGGATCGAATCTAAGAATTGAGTGAAGTGAATATGCAAAACAAAAAATAACATTAAAGAGCTAAGTTTTGGTTTGATAAAGACACTCTGATATTTAAATCAGAAACTTGTTTTGAGAGTATTAATTGAGAATTTTAATAAGTAATATGAATTATAGATAAGTGGTTGAGAGAATTGAGAGATAGTTATGAGATGTCCTAAATAAGAATTTACTTTTTATAGTTATACTAGTGTGTGATGATATGTTGACTTGTCAAGAGAATAAGTGTTCTCGTATTATTGATCTTGCGAGGAGGTGATCATTCTAGTCAGTGCATGTATTGTCTTCTTATCAAATTGTGAGATAGCTTATCATGTTAGCACCACTTGTAATTTTGGGGCTTCATCCAACTTCTACCAGATTGACAATGATGACCTATGGCATGGTTTAGTGATTGTGTTTTCCAGTAGGTCAGTGTCATGTTAAAGATAATTAATGAGAATAGAGAAGTAGTTGTTTTCCTTGAAACTTTGTGACTCACCTTTCATATCAAAAAATGCCTATCCTCTCTAGTGACTATGTCATACATTGAGCCTCCTTTATCTTGGTGATGATTGGGCAATGTGATGTGGCGAGTGTTTGCTTAGAATTCTTGCACCGTTTATATAAAAAGAAACAGAAGCAGAAGCCCAAGTAGTTTATGGGCCAGTTGGGTCGGGGTCCATTTGACCTTTTGAAAGCAGTTTATTTTGGGCCTTTATCGATCATAATCCAATGGGAAACAGCCTTTTTAGGTCAAATTCTAACATTTAAGCTTCCGTTTTGACAGTTTTATATTTTTTATCTATTTTAGCAGTTTTTGTTTCCTTATTTAATTTAGATAGAAAATTCTGTTGGTGCGTTTTTTTAAGATAGTTATTATGTAACATTTTTATTTTCATTATGATGTAGATTTTGTGATTTATTTTCTTTTCAGAATAAATTACCAAATCAACCTTTTAGAATTTTTTTAAGCTTATTCTCTATAAATAGCTTGTAAAACTCTAGGGTTTGACAGCTTTTGATTAATAAATATTCAGTTCTCTATTTCTGAGTTTCACATTCTTGTTTGAACGTTTATACACTGCGTCACAAAGATGCTTTCCTCACCTTTAATTTTCTAGTCTTGGACGAACCTCGTATTACTTCAGCGTCGAGCCTATCCAACTTGGGCTGGGCCCTTTCTATGTTACTGGTTTAAGTGACTGGTTTAGGAGATCAATAATATTATTTCTCATCTGATAGATATATAGTATTGTATTGTTTTGAAAGATGATGTAAGTAATATTTTTTTAGTATGATAAGATTATTTATTGTGTAGTTTTAATTAATCCTTTTATTATACTGATAGTAATTAATAATTATTATGATTATAATAATGTTGATTTACATAAAATTAACAACATGACATTAAAAAAAATAGAAAGAAAGAAAGACAGTTAGTAAGGATGGATTTGTGGGGTTGATAGAGACTCAAGTATGATTGTGTTTTTGAGGAGATAGTGAATGATGAGGCCTTCTGCTACTCACCAACCCAACCCATATCAGTGATGTGCACAGTAAAAGGATATTGATTTTGGCTTTTGGTTCTTTGGATAACGCATCTTAGGTTTCTAAATCACACATTTTCTTTTTTCAAAATTGTGCATTTCATTGAGATTTAAAATATATATATATTATGACCAAAAACAAGACACTAATGAAGATGAACAATGATGCAGATTATATAGATATTGCTTATTTATATAAGGAAAGTCGGTGCTGATTGATGCAAAGATTAGTCTCATATTAATTGCATAGATACTGGTTCAAGGACATGTCAACTTCTTATGCTAAAGAAACCTGCTTTCAAAAATTCTGCTTCATTTATACATGTCCTTTTGAGTTTTGGACCACAGAATAATATATATATGTATGTGTACATATTGCCTTTACCTATTTCATTAGTAGTATATATTATTATTATTATTATTATTATTATTATTATTATTATTATTATTATTATTATTATTTTGCTTAATTTCTCTTTATCTTCAAACTACTTTTACCATTTAAACCCAAGCTTGGTAAATCTTTTATCTTTTTTATATATTTTTTTTAATATTGAACAAGAAAAAATATTATTTGTGAAATTTTTTTCAATATAAATCAGAGATATATATTTACTCTTAATTCTTAAACTTATAGAGTTTATGTCAATTTTAACAAGTATATATAGTTGCCATTCAAAATTTAATTGATGATTTATTTGTGCAATTTTTAACATGTTATCCCATACAAGAAACTTCAAAAAGGCCAATGTTTTCGTGTCAAAACACATATTGATTATTCAATTCTCTTGAAAAACTCTAAAAAACTTGTACAAAAGTTACCCATTATTTAAAAAAATTAATGATTAGTGAGTAATAAAATAAAATAAAATCCTAATTTCTTTTTCTAATACATTAAATCAATTAAATCAAAATTACATTTATTTAAAAAAAATAAAATATATAGTTTATTAAGAAAAAAAATATTGTGTTTTAGTGATACTAAAAGTCCCAAGTTAGAGTTTTGGTGGGAATCTTATTTAAAAAAAAAAATGATTTTATTTTGATATTTTTAATACTAAATGATGTCAATGCTGTAGTGTAACATTGAAATATAATACTATAATAAAATAACATGTTTTTGTTATAATGTTCCCTTAATATTAACGTTTTCTATTTTTTGTTCAAATTACTTATTATATATATAAATTTTGTGTTACAGTTTAGGTCTGACCTAATTAGTACTTAAATAATACACTAAATATATAGATTAATTTGGCCAATAATGGCAATAATATTTTTAATTAAACTTTAATTAAATGTGTTATGCAATAGTCTTTTTAATTAAACTTTAATTAAATGTGTTATTGGGTAGATTATGTGAAATGATGATGATGGCTCGTACATATCTTTAATTAAGTTGTGGGACAGAATCTCATATATAGCACAATATATGTCTATAAAACTTTCTTGATTTCTTGGAGGACCTTAATTAATTAATTTTAATTATGATATGGCTTCTTATTAATCTTAAAGATTTCATCATTATAGAAACATATATATTTATATACACACACAAAAAGAGACATAAGAAATATATAAAAATATCCATACTAATTTTTCATATTTTTTAAGTTAGACATTATTATTATTATTATTGAACAAGAAAATCTTATTATATTAAAATTTACATTTATTATTATTATGATGTTGTTACTGCAGCAGCATAAGAAAATCTTATTATAGTAGCATTTAGATTTGTTCTATAATTTCTTATAAAAAAACTCCACCATTAAATTTTATATTATCTATTAAATTTTGAAGATTTATTAAATTTCTTATATATTATTTTTATTTAAATTCAAACATACTATATTTTTTTATAATTTATATTAATTATATATCATGCTAATGAAAGTTACAATTTCAATTTTTTATTATTTTAAATTAAAAATTTTAGATATTAATTGTCATTCTATATAATTACATTATATCATATTATTAAAAACATATATAATTATTCAAGAAATAGAATTATAATATTTAATTTTTTAGTTTTTAGTTTTTAGTTTTATTTTAATTATTTTTAATTGATTATCACTTAAAAATAGCATTGTGATATATATACAAGTATATTTGGTATATTATTTTTTTATTATTTATTTAATTTTACATCTTTTTTTTTTTAATTCACTAGAACTAATCCTAAACATGTTGCAAGACGGTGTGTTAACTTATTGCTTCTTAATATATTTTGTTTTACAAACTTAAATTTAGATCAAATATAACTTTTTATTGAAATATTTGTCAAGTTATTATGAAGTGTTTTAATTCTTTATTTGGATATCAATTGCTTTATATTTTTTTAATGCAATTAAGATTTTGAATTTTTATTATTATAGTAATATTAATTAAATAAATAAAAATAAAAATTTCTTTTGGATTGATTTATTGGTATTTTTCAATATTTATATACTTAAAAAAAATAAAATTTATTATTCTAATCTTTTTTTTTATCTAGTTTGGATAAAAAAAAATTATATGCTAATTTGTTAATTATTTACTATATGATCAATTTATTGCGTGAAAATTGAGTGAAATAATGTATTCATATTTAAAATTTTAATATTATATTTTTTTATTTTTTATACATGTTTTATTTATTATATGAGTATTAATAGTAGATATAATTAATCTTAAAGTTTAGTACTTGAAACATTAAGTTTAATATTAAAATATTTATATCCTACGTATTAGTGGTTAAGAGTTTCAGCATTAAATAAATAATTATTTTGAATTTTTTTATTAGTTGATATAATTTTAAATTGTTTTTATTTGTTATTATTATATTGTGAATCACATATTATTTATAAATATTTATAATTTTGTTTTTTGTCATACATATATGTAATCCAATTTATAAATTATATATTATACTTTAATTTTTCTTTTATAAGAAAAGAAAATAAAATGACTTATGTTACAATAATTTAGATAATTTTTTAATCAATTTAATAATTTAAGAGTATTCAAAATTTTATTTAGTTCTACAAAATTTATATGAAAAATAATGGAAAAATTCCTGAATTTTTACGTGAGGTATATATGTGATTAGAGTTTTTTCATGTTTCTTTTTAATTTATATATATATTAATTTTGTGATTTTAGTTTTTAATACTATAAGAGTTGATAAAATATTATCAGATATATTTTTTAATTTTTTAATTTTTCTTTTGTAATTTTGCTTATTTGAAAAGAAATAGTGGAAATATAATTTTATTTCATCTTTTTTTTTTTAATTTGCTTTATATATATTAAAAATCTATAATAGTATTGAATATATAATACTTTTTATATTATTTAATATATTAATAAATTAATATATATAATTTGTTATATATATATATATATATATATATATTTCTGATTCCACGTAGCAAATCCACAATTATCTCTATAAAGCTTGCTTTTAAAAAGATGTTATTTTGATAAATAATTGCTATTTTGAAACACATGTTGGTTAGATTTGACATCTATATTATTATTATTATTATTATTTATTATTATTATAAGTTAATATTATGGCTCGACTATAAATTTATTTTCACCATTTAATGAAAAGTTAAATTTTCGCATCAAAATTAAAGGATTTGTTAAAAAAAAAATTGTAAATCTATTTATGAGTTTGTGGACTGTCTCGACGTATCTTAAGAGAGGTTTTGTTCTTTAACTTAGCCCAATTATCCTTAATAAGGCTAAACCTGTTTGATGGATCAGGATTTTGAATTGATGCTATACAACTTGATACTGATTAATAAAATATTAATAATTTTAATATAATTTATTATTTTAAATCATTAAATTGAATTGAAAAAAATCTAATCTAATTTTTGTTAAACCTTTAAAGAGATCGTGACTTGACAGTAATTTAGATTAAAAGTAAAAAAAAATTAATTAACTAGATAAAAGATTATATATTAAACCCACTTCACAATAATTTTTTTATTTGTCGGATAAGATAATCTTATATTAATTTACATGTTTGCTCTAGCTCTTCATATCAATTCAAGGGTGCACATGTATTTTATATATATTTAATAATTAATTAAGTATCTCTTAATTTTTAAATATTGAATTCTAATTAATAAGATATATAAAAATTAATTAAATGCTAATTTCTACAAATAATTTAAAAATTATTTATTTATTTCGAATAAAAATAAAATCAGTTATATTCATATCAATTCAATAGATTATATAAATTAACTTTCAATAAATTTATATCATTTTAAATCTTATATAAATTGACGTGTTTGATTATGAGTTGAATTAAAATATTAAAATCCCATATCAAATTTATAGATAATGTCAAAATTTATCATATATAGTGTTGGGTATTTTAATTATCTACCTTTCTTTCATGTGAAAAGGAGAAAAGAAAAGGGTCATAATCATAATGTTTTGTTGACAATGGCTAAGATAATGGATGTGTTGTGACTAATGACTAATAAGATGGTGAAATTTGGGGAGAACTTTTCAAAGCCATGTAATGAAAAATTTAAAACTCATAACCACAAAGCTCTATTCAGTAACATTTATTTTTTACTCCATGGTGATAGAAATGTAATTAATTTATACTGGCGGCTATACGAAATGTAATTAATTTTCTGTAAGACTTTTTTAGGTCGTTTTGAAGTTTAATTTTCTAATTTTGGTACTAAAGGTAGACCAAATCAAGTCAAAGATTTTAGTCCTCACAAGGTACTCTAATAGTATTAAAAAAAATTAAATTAAAATTCATGATAAAAGAATATTTAAAAGTTATATTATTAAATTGAGAATAGATAAATAAAATTAAATTTATAAATTCAAATTTTTATAAGCTGTTTATGCATACTTAAAAAATTTAATTTGGGGTAGCAACAACTCAATTTGAAGGAACAAAATATATTTTCAATTTAAATGTTAAACATTTTTTTTTTAAATATAAGATTAATCTCACTCACATTTTAAAATCGAAGCTGACCCATAAAAATTTAATATGATAAAAATTTGAATATAAAACCTCCAGATATAAATCGTACTCACCCATAAACTCAACTGGACCTTAAATCATTAAGCTAACCCTTTGAATTTATTTCAAACATTTTTATTTTCATTTAGAATTAAAAATACAATGTGCTATAATATTAAAAAATATTTTTGAATTCTCAAATTAAAAATCTAAACACTCACAAAATATTAATTTTTTAACATTTAATTTAAGTTTTATAGTTAAAATCCATGATTTTTAAAAATTATTTTAATACCATTAAACAAAAAATTTATAGATATTATTCATTTAATTTTGTCCTCTTCATTCTTTCTAACAATGTATAAAGTAGAGAGATTTTGAATTTCAATACTCTCATTAATTATTATGATTAGAGTAATGAAGTATTCATCAAATTAATGAGTTACAAAATAATATTTATATATAGTGTGATCTAAAATATTTCAATTCATATAATTTCTTTATAGATTTGAAATTAAACTATATATAATTATATATATTTTTATATGAAAAATGAAAATATTGAGTGTGTATTTACAAAATATTAGTCTTCTTTTTTTTTTCATTATATATATATATATATAAAAATTTTATGTAGTCAAAAATAGATTATTTATGCCTATGTTATTATCAGGTAATTCATAAAATAAGAAAAAATTATTACTTATAATATGATTTTAAGAATAAATTTATCTGTCAACTGAAATAATATTAATATTTACAAAAAAAAAAAACATAAGGATTGAAACTTTTTTTTATCTCTTGTATTATAAATCAATATTATAATTCAAATTAACTAAAGAGGAGAAACACATGCCATTTTCATATTTTGCCGACATATTTGTTCACATGGTATAAATCTAAATCTAAATTATATAATCTTTTATTTCAATTTGAGATGACAAAAAATTTTAAATTCTATGGTCATTATTATATCAATCATGGAGCTAGTCACTATCACATAATTAAATTGTACCATGACAAAGCATTGCTTCCAATACCATTAAATTAGAAGGAAAATTTTAAAAAATAAATACAAAGAAGGGTTAAATTTTTTTGTTAAAAAATGAAAAAAAAAAAAAAAAAAAAAAAAAAAAAAAAGCAAAAATGCAATTGTAAT
>CANXYC012178308.1:0-13306 GCA_948193065.1 Aleurites moluccanus | reverse complement strand
ATAACAAATGTGGAATGTACATTATAGTATGAGATGAGTATGGAAATAGAAGTGTTGATTTGTGCAGGTTGTGTTAATGTTGGTTATGAAGAGAGGGACTTTGGGTCCTGGGTATTAGATTGTAAAAATAGAGTAGTTATGACAAATTTTCTGTAGAAAATGAAGAATGGGGTTCTACGGGTTTAGGTGGCTTTATGCCTTCCCCATACCCTAGGACCGTCATATCTCCTGAAATGGGGGATGTGATATTTACTGACATATGCTTTTACTGGCCAAGTTAGCGACGAAATAAAACAGTATGCTTTTATAAAATTGTTGACGGGGTTATATTCTGTCGGTAAATTACCAACAACAATAAAACCATTTGCTGACTTATTTTCTGTCGGTGAATTACCGACCCTTCGCTATTTTTTGTCGATAAAGTTTTACCAGCAAGGTTTTAGTCGACATTTTTTTTGTCAGTATAGCATCGGTAAATAAGAGTACCAACAAAATTTCTACTTTTACGGGCAAAAATTTATATCTGTAAAAGGCATTTTCTTATAGTATCTTTTGATCACATCTGAAATAGATTAAAATATAAATAATAAATTACTATTTAATTTTAAATTTAATATAATTAATAAATTCATTCTTTTTATAAAATATTGTTAATTAAAATAAAGTTTGACTATTAATGACATATTTAATAATAAAAATACTAAAACAAGGAAAAAATTTAAATTAATTACTAATTTTTTAATTTAGCTAATTAGATTAAAAATTAATAATCAAGATAATATATTTTAAATTTTTAGTTCAATCAAAATTAATTTATTAAAAATTTAAAAATATATTTTAATAATATAAAATTATATTTTATGTAAAAATAAAAAAATGCACTAAACTTTCATATGATTTGACATATATTTAAAATAAAGGCCGAATGTAACATCTCAAATTTTTAATTATTTTAAAATCTTGTTTTTACGAGAAAATTTTATTATTTTTAGAATATTTAATTAAAATAATAAATATAAAGATATTTTTGAGTTTATATTATTTTAGTTGAATTTATAAAAATTTTATTAATAATTTATTTTAATAAATAATTATTTATTGTCACAAAAATATAAATGAAAAGGTATTTTAGAAAAAAATAAAATTTAAAGCTTGATATTTTTAATTAATTAATTTAATGTATTATTTATTTATTTCCTTAATTAGTTAATTAACTAATTTAAATTTTAAAAGAAAAATATATTATGAGAAATATTTCCTCATATTTTCATATATTATTATTATTATTGTTATTACTATTATTGTTATTATTATTATTAATTTTATTATAAAGTTGTAGAGAGAGAGAGAGAGAGAGAGAGAGAGAATTTTTTGAAAAGCCACCTTCTGCCGGGAGATACCGATGAGCTAGACTGCCGACGGAGGACAGCTCGTGTTCCGTCTGAAGGGGCTACTAACGATCGAGCTTCCCAAGATGTTTTCGTCCATTTTCAGCAATTATTTTTCGGTGATTATTGTTCCATTGAGTTCTTGTTGGTTCCATCTTTCACTTTTTTTCAGTTTGCAGGTGAGTGTGAGGAGTTAGATTTCTATTGAGTCACTCCTTCCATTCATCCTCTGGCAAAGAAGATCTTATTTTGATTAATATATTTATTTTCATGTTTGTCTTGTAATATAAATTCTAGAGTTTCGCATTATTATTTTTCTTTGTTGCTTCCGCTGTTTATATTCCTGTATAGTTGAGTTTGTTAGATTTGGAGGATAGCTAAGTTATCTTAATTTGTAATATTATTCTGTTAAGCAGGAACTGATTGATTGAATGATATTTATATGATTGAGTTGATAGCCTGAATGAAAATATTTTAATGATTATATTTAGGTTATACTTAACAGGTGGGTCATAACCCTTATTTTGTGGCAGTTACAACTGTCATATTTTAGTTTTGTCATTTAGTGAGTAGTCAGACCTACTACAGGTTCTATAAACCTTATGTTTTTCATTCTGTAGTTATTGTCACGTGCTTTTGGGTTTGGATCGTGACAAAGTTGGTCTCAGAACATGGATCTTACAACCTGTAATATGTTTGAGTTATAGAAGTCCTAGTTAGTATGAGTTTTTATAATATACGGAGCATAGGATTCATTTTCATCTTGTTGAGTTTTTTTTTTTGCCTCTAAATATGCATTGTTAGTAGAGTGTAGTTTATTATTATGGTTGTCTATGTCTATAAGATATGCGAGATACTTTCATGAGTTAGATGCACTTATCAGTTTTGTCTAACTCGTGGTTTACATCCATATGTCAGGTAATGGTTATTAGTACCTGAATAATTTTAAGGATAAATTATACCTATCATCCCTTAAATATTGACTAATTGTGAACACATGATTTTGTACCTCAAGCAGACTCAGGCCATGCCAAACTGATTGGCGATCGACCAGAGATCAAATTCGACTTCGAATGTAGACAAATTGGACCGTGCCAGACTGATCAGCGTCAACCAAAGTTCAAACCACTTTGAATCAGGTAAATCGGATTGGATAAAGATTAGAACGAGCTTGGTACTAGCAGGCCTTGACATTGGCCGTAGTTGCATGCCTTGGTGGCAGTAACCACCAGCACTTGGAGGCGCTGCCACCAAGGCCCAGCTCAGTCGCCACCAAGGCTAAGCTCTGCCACCAATTGCCTTGCTCTCTGCTGCCAAGGTAAAGCTCAGCTGCCACCAAATGCAATTGTGAATCCTACATCGAATTTTGATCAAATTGACCCCCAACCATTTCTCTATAAATTTAAGCCTCAATTCAATTCACAAAATACACTAGAATAACTAAGTAGAATTTTTCTTAGTTGGCTCTCTCTTTTTTCCCTTTGTTCAGCTTTCCTTAACATAAGCGGTTCATCTCTTTTTGATTTCTAACCGATTTCTTCAACTCTCCTTTAGTTGGAGGAATAGAAGACCTAGATTCGATCTCTTTTTGAGTCAATCTAGCGTCACCTTTGTATTAATTTGACTAATCAATTCAACTCGATAATTAAAATTGGGCAATAATCAAACCTTTGGACTAATTTGGTTACCTAAACAAAAGTGGAACTCCGATCCGGACGAACCCTAAGATGCCCTCTGCCCGAAGTGTGAAGTAAGGTATCATGTTTTAAACTCAAAATCCGTCACGTTCCACTTTTGGTACGCGACGGTCCTAGGGCACTGGTCAACTTAAGGTCACTAGATATCTATAAAACCCTCTAATAATCTAATTATCAATTTGTATTCTTCATACTATTTCCAACCCAAAATCGGGTCTTTCAAAAATTATACAGCCTGCATAAAAATAATTTTACATTCCTAATATTTTACCAACCTTATATCCTCAACTCCATAGTTCACACAGTTATATAAAACACTTCTATATAAGTCACAAATACATTTTAACATATCAATAGCAATACTATTGTCTTTGTCATTATCAATATTACTACTGTTATGCCATGCTCATTTACCTTCAGTTATCTTTTTAACTTCAGTAACATATATTATATTCACAAATTAATAAAACTATCTATTTTCCAAAATATACCCATGAAGCTCTCGAGTATATACAGTCTGACTCTATAAAAAAAAATTATATTGGAGTCTTCGGATGTCCCAAGTGCAGAGGAAGGAAAATGACTTGGGATCTTGCTCCTAGTTCTTCTTTCCTGAAAAATATTTAAACAACCATGAGTGAGTATTAATATACTCAGTGAGCTAAGTATACATAATTAAGCATGAGGTACAAGTAAATGATAATAAAATAAATCAATGAAAGTTAAATGACAATGAATACAATGAATAGATAACAATATATCAAATTTGCATATCAAAGGCTAATTATTTGCACACTAAATATCATTGAAAATTTGGAATAGGTAATAGTGATATCATAAATAAATAACAACGGATAAAGAAAATTATATCAATGGTAAGCAATATGGATTAAGGTTGACATAAGTATCACATTTACATTCACATATAAAAGTGACAGATATTGGGCCTTGAACACATATCATTTTCATGTAAGATATCATAAGACGGGCAAAACCTCACGGCTAGGACAAGTCCCTTCCTAGCTAGGGAAAACACTGTATAGAAATCATTGTGCACAATGCCGACGGTATTTACCCACTACCCCGATGATAAGGTAGCTTTGTCAAATCCACATATAAATTGGCTGAGGAAAATTCAATAATAATATCAAGTAATCATTGGAAATGTTATGGTACAATGGCATTCAATAGGTAAACATGGGTTCATTAATCAATCAGTGTCAATGCATTTCGATAAACATGTATCGGTTTCTTTATTTGGTATGAATGTAGCTAATCAACAAGATACATTATGGCATATGGTCAAATATTTATTGTGCATACTTTTGGAAGCATTTCGGTACATTGTCAATCAAGCACAATATCACAATTCAGGTTCTCAATATGAACAAATACAATAAGCATTGTAATTTCAATAACACTCAATGGAAATGGATCATTTTAATATTGAAAAAAATCAAAGGATGATCAATAGTAATATCAAGGTGGCATTTGGTCAAGAATGAAATATGCTCATTGATTCAACAAATCAAGTTATGGATATGCATAATGATATATACATAACTCACCTTGCTAAAATACTTTACTTTTTCACTCTTCACTTCCTTACTTTGAACCTCCACTTATATCTTCTTCAGTGTTCGAAGCTACACATTTATTAACATTACAATCAGTATCTATTTATGTATCATATACTATTCTTAACTTTAGTTTACTTGAAATTCATATGTTTCTTAACTTGGGGTTTAAACTCTTAAACTTTTACTGGTTTTTCCCTCATTCTGACAGTCTGTGTTATTTTTCCTATAACACAATCTATACATATCCAATTACCTTGATTATTTTTCTTACTTAAACTAGAAATTTCAAGTTCTAACATATCCAAAATTTATATGCGTTAAAATTTTACACAGCATTTGGTGATAGTTTGAATTTAACCTCACTGTCAGCCTTGCTGCCCTACATACCAATCTGAGCAGTCTCTACTACTTTGGCTATATTTCATAAAATACTAATCCAATGACAAAATCCTTTTACAAAAATCTAGATAAGATAAAATAAATACTTTTAATGTTAAATACTTGAACTAATTTAGTCTCTAACCTACTGTAAAATAAAAATACAGTATCATTTTTCAGAAATCTTAAATCTAAGTCAGTCTCTGTTTTCTCTTAATATCTTTTTCCTTATTTTTAATTTTTCAAATTCTTTTTACAGAATTATAAATAACACATTTATCTGTAACTTTTATGTTTTACACTTAAGCAAATTTAGTCATTAAATTCATAGAATAATAGACCCAAATTACTGCTTTTATCAAAATTCGAAATCCCAAATTTCACTTATAATCATTTATATCTTTCCTACTTGTTCTTAATACATGACTTTCAAGAAAAAGCCAAAATTTTCAATTATAAATATATATAATTTCATGTCTTACTTCAATCTATAATTTCAATAACTATTCAATACATATATATCAATAAACAAGTAAAATATTAAGACACATAATTTTACTTTAAGCCAAACTTCATCTTTTTCCTTATCACCTTTGAATCCCTTCTCCTCTTTTATCTTTAACCTTCCTTTCTCTACACTATCTTCACCTCTTAATCACATTTTTTTCTCTTATAATAGCTTGACTATTAATTTCTATGGAATAATCACTCTATTAACTTTGTTTAGAGGTAAGGTTTTGGTGTAGGAAAATAAAAAGAGAACAAAGAATGGCATATGGATTTTGGTTCGACTGAGCTTGCTATTTTTGTGTAGCCTTTTATTTTCCAATACTTCTCAATCTTATTCACACACACACACACACATATATATATATATATATATATATAATAAAATTTTCAATACAAAATGAACAAATGTTTTGATAGAAAACTTGAGAAAATTCTAGATAAATGGTAATATTTTTCTTTAATTTAACATGTGTTCAATTTTATTATTAAAATTATTACTATAAATAAACAATTAAATTTTTGCCACCAACACCTTAACATAGCTGGCCAACTTGTAATGAAGAAGTAAAATTTATTTTGTCTCTTATTTACTTAAATATACAAAAGAAAAATTAAAGTTAAGTATGGAAATTTTGTTTCATCAATTTTTGACAAGTGTAAAGCTTTTTTATATTTCTTTTGTAAAGCTTTCTTATATTTCTTATGGCATAAAATAGTAAAATCCTTGGCCATTCATGCTAGCATGGCCAGCCCACTCATGGTGAAAATTAAGCTTGGATTTTGATTTTTAACATATGGAAAAGAAGACAAAATTGGTGGGTCCCATTTGGGTTTAATTTGGAAAATTCACTTTTCCTCCCTAAGCACCTAAATCCTTTGTACTTTCATCCTTTTTTTTTTTTTTTTTTTTTTTTTTTAATTCTAATCAACTTCTATTTAACTCTGAACCATTGTTAATCATTCAATATTGACTCCCATTTACCCTGTTTAACAATCCATAACTATCTTTACAGTTGTTTGCTCTTAAGTCTTTAATCTCCGTATTGAATTTTTTCTTAACTTTCATCTTTTGACTATTCGTTTTCTATTACTAACTTGATTAATTCTTATAAACTTAATTCATTTGTGTCTGTCTAATATTAACCATTCTATCACATTCTATCTTATTTACTTAATTCCTTAAATTTACTTATGTTCTATTCTATCTTATGTAATTGTTTTCAGGTTTTCGATTCCCATCACTGTTTAATCACTACTTTTCAATACTCCGATTTACTATCATCTAATTGGCTCTGTCTAGAGTATTACATTCAAACTCATCTCTATTCTTTTCTCCTTCTTTTAATTGGTAAAGCATCAATTAAGCAATCAAAATATGATAAAATGGAAGAGGTAAAATCATACTTTTCTTAAAATCAGATATAGCTCTTTAGCAAAAAGGGAGAACTGCGTGGGTTTTGATTCCCATTCAAAGGGGATATGCAGGCAAGTTGTTTCATAGCTTCAAATTCAAAACACCAATAACTTTCTTTGTTTTTCCTTAATCTATTCTATATTTGATATTATTTTGGGGAATGTATGGTTAACCTAGAATTCTCATTGAGGGCTATAGTTAACATCCCCTATTTTTGGATTTTTGATTGTAATATAATTCAACTCTTTTATTTTATTGTTTATTATTTATGTTAAATTATAAATTATTATGCTTCATTAATGCATCTTATTATTGTCATTCTTTATAATACCCTAGGAAATGCAACCATAATTGAACAATAGCATAACCAATTATTGGTCTGGGAATACCAAAATAACTAAGGATAATTTTTGAAATACAGTTAGAATGTATTTTTGATACTGTCTCGAAAAATATTAGTGTTAATTACACTGCCCAGAGAAATAGCAGTCCGGTTGATAGATAAATTTCTAATTCAGACCAAGGGAAAAGAATCACACACACACACACACACACACACACACACACACAAATATATATATATATTTGTGTGTGTGTGAAATTTTAGTGAAAAGAAAAAGTTGAAAAATGTTAGGAACACTGAAAATTTAAATAATGGCAAAATCGTAAATAAGTTGAACTTTAGAGGTATAGTGGAAAACCAACTGTTTGAGTTTCAGAATGGCTCTGAAACTATTTTTATAATAAAGTACAGATAAAAAGAAGTTATTTAGTTCCCACTTTTAAATCTAATTCTCAACAGAATTGTCAGAATAAATTACAAAAGAAAATGGGGTCAATGTATAATTATTGAAAAGTTTAAGGACTTAAATGTAATTTGCCAATTTTGCTTAATATATAAGCATGCCTTAGAAGATTTTTGCTTCATCTTTTCTCTTCTTCCTCTTGTTGGTCGAAACTCCCATTCAATTTCTCCTTCCATTTTCATGCAAAAATCAAAAGAAAACCTAAGAAAAACCTTGATCCAACTATTGATTTTTTGATTTCCAATCTTAATTTACTTGGAAAAACAAAGAATTTCAAGAAATAAGCCTTTATAGATTTTGGGTGGAGCATCAACCAAAGGTAACAAGTTGATTTCTTTGGTTTAATGGTTGATTTAGATGTATTAGATGTTAAATAGGATGAGTTTAGTGTTAATTTGCATCAATTGATGCATTTGGTGAGTTTTCCCCAATTTGAAACCCTAGATTGAAGTTGTGAGATTTGAATCTTTGAATTAGTATTAGTTAATGTTAGTTAAGCTTAGAATATGTTAATTGGAGGCTTATTGATGAATTATTTGTGATTGATTTGATGTAGAAAACAAAGATTTGGAAGATTGCACATTTTGTCTCCTTTGAAGCTTAAGGTGAAAAATCAATTTTCTTAGCATATTTGAAGTGTGAGGTAAATTTAATATGCATCATTTAATATGTCTATAATATAGAATTGATGATTGGAATTCTCTTTTGAAAACCCATTCATGACCGAACCACCTAGCTCTATTCATTCATTGAATTTTGCCTATTTTTCCTTTGAATTTACAAGTCATTTTGATCTTTTTGATGATGTTTATTATTGGATAATTGATGCCTATTGTGTTGCCTTGATTATGAGTTGTTTGTTGATTATATGGACAATGTCAATGTTACACCATAACCTAGCCAAATTGTCCATTCAATGATGCACACTATGTGTTTGATAAAATGCCTAGTTCATTTTGCCATAAGCTTACCATTGTTTCATTCATAGGCATACCATTTGAATGCCATTGTCGCTAGCGACATTGGCATGCCAACTGTGCCAACCAAATGACCATTGATGTTTAACCTATGATTCATTCCAATATTAAATGCTATTATTATTTCCATTGTTTGTCATACCTTCCATTATTTATTCACTGCTTAATTGCAGTCTCATTTGATTGATACATGAGCTATTGATACTTGATGAGACCATTATTGTTTATTGGTATCTAATGACTTATTCTATACCTATATTGATTCTAATGTGTTTTGATAAAGCTTCCTCACCGATGGGGTAGCGGGTAAATACCGTCAACGATGTGCACATTGTATACTGGATACCCTAGCTGGGAAGGGTTAACTGTCCTAGTCATAAGACTTGATAAATCTTATGTTTATTGATATGTGATTAACATATGTTATATGAGTTTCATGGCCCATCATCTGTCTTATCTACATGACATGAGCTTCTTTGACTTATTCATTGATTCTACAGTCTTTTACTGTATTTTGATTCCTCATTTTATTATCAATATGTAGATTAATATTTATTGATTATCTGCCTATTGTTTATTAATATCCTAGCCATTTCTTTTGGTCGATGCATATTAGATTCACTGAGTATTTTATACTCATCCATTTTATTTGTTTTCCCTTTCCAGGTGCAAAGTAGAAGGCAAATTCCCGACTGTTGTTTCCCAAGGAATTCTACAGTGTCTGTATTAGCAGTGTAATTATTTTAACACATACTTGTTGTAAATATTTTAGATTGCTCCATGGTGTATATAATGGCATAGTTATACTGTAGTTATGTATATATAACATATTATGGAGTTTAATTAATGTTATGGCATGAGATGATGGTAATTACATCCAATTGCAGAATAAATTATAGATAGATTACAGAATGCCATAATAAGTATTAATTAAGTAATTGATTTAAGTATGAGATAGTATATGATAATAATATGTAATACTGGGTTCTACAGGTATCAGTCACCTCTGGTATCTCCTACATCCTAGGACCATCATGATCCAAAATCGGGACGTGACAAAGGTGGTATGAGAGCATAGGTTATAGATGAATAGTAATTAGATACAAATTAGTAGAGTTAAGTAAACCATGGAGCATAGAAATTCATGTTTCATCTTTTGTTGTATTCGTTAAGAATGTATGAGTATTTTGTGTTTCTATAATGTACTGAGTTTGTTGTTTTGTTTTCTGATAGTTTGACAGAGATGTCTGACGATAGAGACAGGGATACCAGAAAGGCAGAGGTAGCCTTTAATGAGTCTCTTGTTAGAGAGTTTTCAGAGGAACCGTCCAGATCCCTACGGATGACATAGGAGATAAGGAGGAGTGGTGACCCTTGAAGGATGGAGATGATGCAGGGGATGATGAATTTACGTCAGGAATTAGCAGAATTGAGGTGGGAACGACATAATATACTGTCACCACCACTACCAGCAGCAGTGCCACCTCTTATTGCACTAGTTGCTTTACCTATTACTCTAGTACAACCAACAGTAGTTCATGGCGAGCCTATTATACAGGGAGCCGACAAGTTATTGATGACGGCAGAGTCACTATATTCAACTTTCTAAAGCTTAATCTACCTGAGTTTTGGGGTGACAGAGGAGATAAACTGATTGATTTTCTGGAGCAAATATAGAAGGTAGTTAGGAGGCTATTTTGTTCCGATGCCAGGGCAGTTGAGCTAGTTGGGTTATTATTGAAAGGGAAAACCTGGACTTGGTTTTCTCGATGTATGGAGCCCATATTATATGGTGATCATCCTCCTACTTGGGCAGAGTTCAGACAGGGGCTGATTGATGAGTTCTTGACAGAAGGGGTGAAAACCAGGAATTTGATTCAGTTTGAGCTGCTTGAGCAGGTTAACAGGACAGTTGAGGAGTATGCTGAGGATTTTATTAGATTGAGTAGATGTGCTATACAGATTGCTCCTACTGAGGCAGATTTGATCACCAGATTTAGGAGGGGATTACATGCCTTACTTCATAATGCCCTGCTTGCTACAAAGTTCACATCTTTGACTACCATCATTGACAAGGCCAATCAGATAAAGGAAAAGTACAAGTCATAAAGAGCCAAGAGAGATCAGAAAATGAAGGGAGGACCTGGTTCACAGGGCAGGAGAGGGAAGAGTAGCTTCCAACCTAGACAAATTGAGCCAGTGCCTAGATTTGATCAGAGACCTCCGTCTGGTAGTCAGAGGAGGAGGACATAGAGTAAGGGACCTCTAGTGCAGTCAACACTTGCTTATTCACAGGGTTTTTTTAGACCCTCTACTCAGATACCTAGTGTGATTTTTTGCAGTTTTTATGGTAGAAAGCACGAAGGGGAGTGTCGACGACAACCTGGTCCCTGCCTCAAATGTGGGCAACATGGTCATTTCATTAGCAAATGTCCTTTATGGGGTGATCAACAGCCTTCAGAATTAGTGTCCTAGCCTACTGTTCAGATGAGTCAGAATGTAATTAGAGAGGCTCCTGGTAGGGGCAAAGGCAGAGGTTAGGCACCGAGCAGCAGTTAGGCCCCAACAAGCAGAGGTCAGGGGGTAAGTTTTTGCTATAAATGCTCAGGAGGCACAGAGATCTGATAATGTGGTTATAGGTACGATTCTTATACAAAATGAAATAGCTGAAGCATTGTTTGACTCTGGTGCTACACATTCTTTTGTCTTACCATTGTTTGCACCTAAGTTGAATAAAAAGAGGCAGTTATTGAATGTTCCTTTAGAGATAGCTACACCTATGGGGGAGAGTATAGAAGTGAATTATTTTTATTCGGGTTGTGTGATTGAGGTCGATGATAATATTCTATGTGCTGATTTGATAGAACTACCTATGAATTTCAAACTTCAATTTAACACTTTAGGCATGATAAAGGATGCATAAAAGACTCACCTAGCACACCAAATAAGCCACCAAAATTGATTTGCCTCCAATGCTTCAAAGTAGGCAAAAATGATAAACTTCCTCAATTTGATTTTCTACATCAAACTAACCATAAATAACTTATCAATTAACTTCTAATTAATATATTTTAAACTCAATTTACATAAACTAATCCAAAATCACTAAGCTAGTTCATACAACTTAGGTTAGGGTTTGGAAAATTGGGGAAAAATGTTGTATGCATCAATTGATGCAATTAAACATATTACCGAATCTAATTAACATCTATTATACCTAAATTAACCATAAAATCAAACAAAGCAACAATTTACCTCAATTTGGTGCTTGGGCCAAAAATTTCAAGATGTTTGTTCTTGAAAATCTTTGATTCTCCAAGGTAGAAAATGGATGGAAGATGGAAGATTCAAGGATTAATTCAAGTTTCCATTGATTTTCCTTAAGAAAATTGAAAGAAAAATGATGGGAGAGGGAGGGGAAAATTTCGGCCAAATAGTAAAGAAAATGAAGAAAAAAAAAATTCTAAGTGTGGCTTATATACTAAGTCAAAATTGGCAAATTTTATTTTGGTCCTTAAATTTTTCTTAAATTATACTTTTGCCACATTTCCTTTTGTAATTTATTCTGACAGTTCTGTTGGGATTTGGAATTCAAAGTGAAGATTCAAACATCTTATCTTTATTTATACTTTATTATAAAAATAGTTTTAGAACCGTTCTGAAACTCAGATAGCCCAAATTCTACTATACCTCTAAAGTTTCATTTATTTACGGTTTTGCCATCACTTACTTTTTCAGTGTTCCTAAACATTTTTCACCTCTTTCTTTTAATCATAATTACACATGCATAAATATGATTCTTTATCCCTAGTCAGAATCAGAAATTCATTTGTCGACCAGACTGCTATTTTCTCGGTAGCATTATTGACACCGACGTTTTCATGAACTTTCATTTGATACAAATCATGGACAGAAAGGATGGTCAACGGTGAAGAAATCCGACGAAGAAAGTTTCGGCCACCGAAACTTTGAAGTTTAGATTCCGGCGAACGGTAGCAACAGACTGAAATACCTAGAAAGAAATAACATGTATGCATGACTTTATTCTCAGTATGTGGTCCTTTAGTCTTGAAATGGTGGGAAATAATTTTAGAGACACAGTTAGAAAGCAAATTTGAAACTTTTCCGAAAACTGGCAGTGTTCCTAATTAGCAGTCTAGTCAACGGAAGAATTTCTGAAGTTGATCTGGGGGTTAAATATGACCATAATTTATATCTAATTTTGGTAAAAAGAAAGAAGTGAAAATCATTTAGGAACACTGAAAAAGTAAGTAATGGCATTTTGGTAAATAAAGGAAAATTCAAGGTGAATAGTGGAAAGTGGTCGATCGGAGGTACATAATGACTCTAGAACCATTTTTATAAATAAGGATAAATTAAAATAAGCCTATACACTTCCCACACTGGTATCTAAATTGTCACAGCCCAACTTGGGAGCCATGACGGTCCTAGGGTACGGGTGATGCCAATGCTACCAGTACCGCGAAGAACCCATAATTCTATACTAAAATGGCATGCAAAAACAAATAAGCATAAAACAGCTTAGATAATTTAAT
>CANXYC012178167.1:0-25043 GCA_948193065.1 Aleurites moluccanus | reverse complement strand
TGTATAGAGGGCTTGGATTGGCTAAAAGAATAGTGTCAAATATGATCAAATGATAATCAGATATGATATGAATATGTTAATGATGTACATATATATGATATGAGAACTTTATATGATATATATATGATATGAGATATGAATACAGCTATTGAAGTGCATATTGAGTTGTGATTGACCAATGGAGGTTAAAAAGGGATGTATGTATTATATGAAGTGTAATTTTTATGTTTTATGGATAGCTTAAGTCAGAGTTATAAAGGAAACTCTGTCAATTTTTCTGTGAGAATGTTATGATGATTTAAAAAAAAATTATCGCCTAAAATGTATCACAGATTAAGTAATGATTGTAAAAGTAAAGTTAAAGTAAAAGCATGGGTTTTTTGAGGTACTGGTCACCTTGGCATTACCCGTACCCTAGGATCTTCATGGTCTCAAGTTTGGGCCGTGACAGAGGTAAATAATAAAATGAAATTTACATATTTTGAAACAGATTTAAAAGTGCTATGCATGACTGTTGAATTGTGAAGTTGAGGGTATAAGGTTAGCAAATTATTGGGAGTGTAAAATAATTTTTAGTGCAGGCTGTGTGATTTATGAAAGACCCGATTTTGGGTCTGGAATAGTATTAAAATTACAAACGAAACTCTGGCAAATTTTCTGTAAAATTTTTAAGTAATAATTGGGATTTAATTATTAATGAATGGATTAAGAATGATTGATTGATGAATGGATTGTTAATGGGTTCTATGGATTTTCGGTGACCTTAAGTCTACTGGTGCCCTAGGACCGTCGCGGCCCAAAAGAGGGTCGTGACAAATTAGGCAACTAATTGATGTAGAATTGAAGTTTGGATCAAAGTGTGCTATTTTGCTCTATTGGAGGAATTTCAGTGGAAGTGAGCATTTCAAAGGGATTTGAATCATTAGGTAAGTCTATATTGCATCTTAAAACATGCTTAATTGATTGAATTGTTGATTGGAAACCTATGGCAAAATCCCATGTTTGGCCGAAACCCTTTGCACTATTCACTCCTTTGATTTTGCTTATTTTTGCTTGAATTCCCATGCTAATTTGACCTCATTTGATGTTGTTCAATTGTGTTTCTTTGATGCCTATACCTTTATTGACAATGTAGCTTTGTGTTGATTGAATTGGGCAAGTCAAGTTTGCACCTAAACCTAACATATTGGCTTACCATTGTATGCCCACCATATGTTTGATGAAATGCCTAGTTCATTTGCCTTTAGCCTAATGGTTTGTATTCCATAAGCCTACCATTTGAATGCCATTGTCGCCAGCGATGTTGGCATGCCAATTGACCTACCGTTTTTCGCCATCGAATCAACTTTTGTTCCAAGTCTTCCTTAATTGTCAAACCACTTATCATTGATTGTATGCTATCTATAGCATTGCCATTGTTCTTATTAATAATTGAATTGACTGATATTAAACTGATTGATATTGGACTGATTGATTGTTGGATGCCATTGTTGCATAATGGTATCCCTTATTATATTGACCCTTATATGGCTTGGCAGAGCTACCGATCTGACAGGGTAGTGGGGAAATACTGTCGGTGATGTGCACATTGTATTACTGATACCCTAGCTAGGAGGGGTGATGGTTCTGGCCATAGGGCCTGATCAACCTTATGCTTACTGATACATATATGATACTGGAGACCTATATATGGTCCATACAGATTACTGGAGATTGTATGATTTCTTTTCATATATTCCATCCCTTTATCTGTCTTTCCATATGATACCGAGCTTATATTATATTCCATGGCTATACTGTACCCTAATATTAATTCTGTATACTGTTATCTTACTTATTGATAACATTGCTATATTGATGCCTATTATTTATTGTGGATGCATTTTCATTGTTTACCCATTTCAGGAGAGGAGTAGATTACAAAATCTCGTCTTCTGTCATCTGTGGATTTCTGCTACAGACATTCTGATGTATATATTATGATATTTTGTATTATTATTTTTGGTGTTCATTATCTAGCTGCTCCATGGGGTATGTATGGGTTAGCTAGGAGATGAACATATGTATATGATACTTGATGGTATATATGGGTTATATGATGATGTATGATATGATATATGACTGTTACAGCTAATTGCAGAAATTACAGAATGCATGACAGAATAACATAATGGATGGTAACTAACTAAAATGAATAATATATTGTGGTTTATAGATCATGCAAGTGATACTGGGTTCTGTGGGTTCCGGTCACCATTGGCATCTCCCGTGCCCTAGGACCGTCACGGTTCGGGAAATCAAGTCGTGACAGAGGTGGTATCAGAGCATCTAGGTTTACAGACTGTGAATCTAGGTTACAGATGAACAGTACCCGAATTGTATAGGAATAGTGATTAAGTACAGAATGGGGTAGAATTAAGTATACCATGGAGCATAGGATTTCTTTTATCGTCCTTTGCTGTTATCATATGTTATATGTTATTATTCTGTATTTCTATCATTTTCTAAAACTATTTTCATTTTTTTGATAGATTACAGAGATGTCTGATGATAGATACAGAGATACCTGTGAGGCAAAGGTTGCCTCTAATGAGTCACTAGTTAGAGAGAATGCAGTATCAAAGGGTCTATTCAGATCCCGATGGACTACAAAGGATACAGAGAAGGGAGATAACCTCTGAAGAGTGGAGATGATGAGGGGGATGATGGAGTTGCACAGGGAATTAGCTGATTTGAGACGGGAGAGATAGTAGGTACCTCCACCATCTGCTATAGCAGTAGTGCCTCCACCTGTAGTACCCGAGGCAGTTCCAATGGCACCGACTCCTGTACAGGGAGGCCAAGGAGTGATTGATGAGGGTGGAGTATCGATGTTTAGCTTTCTGAAGCTAAACTTACCAGAGTTCAGGGGAGATAGAGGCATGGATCTTATAGATTTCTTAGAGGAGGTGGAGAAGGTAGTGAGGAGACTACCATGTTCAGAGCTGAGAGCTATTGAGCTGGTTGGGCTATTGCTTAAGGGTAAGGCATGGACATGATTTTCGAGGCGGATGGAGCCCGGGCTTTATGGTGAGCACCCACCTATATGGGCAGAGTTCAGACAGGGCCTTATTGATGAGTTCATTACTGAGGGTGTTAAGACCCATAACTTAGTTAGATTTGAGCAGCTTGAGCAGGGGGATAGATTTGTGGAGGAGTATGCGGGTGAGTTTATTCAGTTGAGTAGATATACTACTCATATTGTACCTACAGAGACTGATATGATTAGTAGGTTTCGGAGGGGTTTGCATGCTGCACTGCATAATGCTTACTGGCTACATAGTTCACTTCATTGACTACAGTGATTGACAATGCTATACAGATGGAGGAGATATACAAGACTGAGAGGGCAAAGAGGGACCAAAAGAGAAAAGGGGGTCCAGGATCACAGATTAGGATGGGGGAGAGCAACTCCCATCCCAAGTAGGTAGAGCCAGTGCCCCGATTTGAGCAGAGATCTCTAGCCAGTAGTCAGAGGAGGAGATTACAGAGTAGGGGACAACCAGTAGTTCAGTCATCACCTGCTTACTCTCAGTGTTCTTCTAGTCCAGTTACACAGGCACCCAACATTCCTACTTGTGGGTTTTATGGTCAGAGACATGAAGGGGAGTGTTGGAGATGGATTGGTGCATGTTTGAGGTATGGCTAGTAGGGCCATTATGCTAACAGTTGTCCATTGAGGGCTGACCAGCAGCCATCTGTCATGGTCTCACAGCCAGTGGTACAGATGAGTCAGAATCTGGGTAGAGAGACTATAGCTAGAGACAGAGGCAGGGGAGGACAGGCTCCCAGTGGTAGTCAGGCTCCAGCTGGTAGGGGCCAGGGCATAGTATTTGCTATCAACACCCAGGAGGCCCAGAGAGCAGATAACGTGGTTACAGGTACTATCTTGATATAGAATGAGATTGTTGATGCCTTATTCAATTCTGGTGCTACTCAATCTTTTATGTCACCACATTTTGCATCTAAATTGAATAAGGAGAGGAGATTATTAGATGTACCATTGATGATTGCTACTCCTATGGGTGATAGTGTAGATGTTGATTATTATTACCCTGATTGCATTATTGAGATTGATGATCATATCCTGCGTGCTGATTTGATTGAGTTGCTTGTACTAGAGTTAGACGTTATATTAGGTATGGATTGGTTGATGAGGCACCGAGCAATTATAGAATGTTATCGAAAGAGAGTTAGATTTTAGCCTGAGAGGCAGCCAGAGTTTGAGTTTCAGGGTGATATTTGGGAGTTTCGAGTTAACCTGATTTTTGCTATCCAGGCCAGGAGAATGATTGGGAAAGGTTGTTCAGCCTATTTGGCACATGTAATGGATGTACAGAGATCTTCAGTACAGTTGGATCAGGAACCGGTAGTTCAGGAGTTTCTTGATGTATTTCCTGAGGAGTTACCAGGATTGCCCCCCTAAAAGGGAGATTGAGTTTGAGATAGAGGTGCATGCAAGCATAGACCCTATATCTATTCCACCATACATAATGGCTCTAGGTGAACTAAAGGAATTGAAGACATAGTTACAGGAGCTTTTAGATAGAGGGTTCATCAGACCAAACAGTTCTCCTTGGGGTGCACCGGTACTATTTGAAAGGAAAAAAGATGGCTCATTGAGGATGTGCATAGATTACAGACAGCTGAACAAAGTCATAGTGAAGAATAAGTACCCGTTGCTTCAGATGGATGACTTATTTGATCAGCTGCAGGGTGCTAGCCATTTTTTGAAGATAGATTTGAGGTCTGGGTATCATCAGTTGAAGATTAAGCAGAGTGATATACCTAAGACTGCTTTCAGGACTTGGTATGGACATTATGAGTTTTTGGTGTTGCCATTCGGGTTGACCAATGCACCTGCTGCTTTCATAGATCTTATGAACAAGGTGTTCAGGTCTTATTTGGATAAGTTTGTCATTATATTCATTGATGACATACTTATTTATTCTAGGAGTAAGGAGGAGCGCGGGGAACATCTGAGAATTATTTTGCAAACACTTCGGGAGCATCGGTTATATGCTAACTTATCTAAATGTCAGTTCTGGCTAACCGAAGTGTGTTTTCTGGGTCATTGATTTGTAAGGATGGGATTAAGGTGGATCCTCAGAAGGTTGAAGCGGTTGCTAATTAGCCTCAGCCTACCAGTGTTTCAGACGTTTGTAGTTTTCTGGGTATCGCTGGTTATTATGGGAGGTTTGTGAAGGATTACTTTCGAATTGCTGCTCCATTGACTAGATTGATGAGGAAACATGAGTGGTATGTCTGGATAGATGAGTGAGACCATAGCTTCTAGACCGTGAAATTATCATGACCCGTTGCCAGATCGCGACGGTCCTAGGGTGCGAGAGATGCCGAGACGACCGGCACCCGTAGAACCCATCAATCTCATCAATCCATCTCATATTATACTGCAGCGGAAACATCTACTATAATCAATTCACAATATCGTAGTGGAAATATAACTATATCCATCATTGCAGCGGAAACCCATCATCAATCAATAATAACAATATATATAACCATTCACTCCCATAACACTAATCATTTTGTCACTCTGCCATTTATTCTGTAAATACCATATTCATATTATTAATAATCTCCAATATTCCCATACATATATATTCATACACTAACTATGCCGTATAAAACCCATAGAGCAGCTAGGATATGAATATACAAAATAATATAGTGTTTAATATAATTACACTATTACAAGACTGCAGAATCCACAGAGAGCCAAAAGAGTTGGGATATCTTCCTCCTACTCTGCACCTGAGAGGGTAAACAGTGAGAGGGTGAGTATATATGATATTCAGTGAATCTAATATGCATCGACCAATAACAGATAATGGAATATCAATAAGTAGTAAGCAGATGAAAATAAATAGATCAATCTGCTCAGAAACTCTGTAATTACATAATCAAATACAGAATATGACTGTAAGTAAACAATCACATCAATAGAATCAATATCACATGGACAAGATGGAAATGACAGATATAGAGTCATGAAACACATAGAAATGTGCCAAGCACAAATCAATATATGTATATATAAATAACATAAGACTGTACAGGTCTTATGACTAGGACATCCCTTCCTAGTACAGGGTATCAATCAATACAATATGCACAAGGCCAACAGTATGAACTCATTACCCTGTCAGAATGGCAGCTCTGTCAAATCACCTCAGATTCAATAGAAGCGATAAACACATCACTAGATACCATTTCAAAATAATGGCACCGACAATATCAATAACTCATCAGAAATCAATTGGATGAGCATAAAGTCAATAAAACATCAATAATTATCGATTAAATGATGACCAAAGGCCTAACGACCAAAAATGGGAATAGATATATTTTGGTCATTTGCGGCCAAAAATTTGACACCATTGGCATGCCATTGTCGCTGGCGACGGTGGCATTCAAATAGTTCGCCTATGAATATTTTGGCATGGTTTCGGCATAATATTGATATTGCCCCAATTATCAATAAACATACACATGAAAGCAATTCCATAGGCAATAAAAGCAACTCAATAATATTTAACAAACACATCAATTTGGCATGGAAAAACAAGTCCAAAACTAAGGCAATTCAAAGGCAAATTTTTCCCAATTAGGGTTCAGCCAAATGGCCTTTTTCACAAATGGATTCCAAATGACATTTTATCAATTTAGGCATAACAAATGATACATAAAAGACTCACCTAACACTCCAAATCACCAAGCACAATAGATTTGCTACCCAATTCCTCAAATCCTCGGTTTATACCAAAATCAGCGATTTTCTCCAAACGAATTTTCTATGACGAAACGAACATCAATTAAACATCGATTAATACCCAATTAACTTATTCTAAAGCCAATTTACACATCCTAATCCATATACTCAAAATCAAAACTCACAACTTCAATTTTATATTAGAAAATTGGAAAAAATTATTTAATGTATCAATTGATGCAATTAAACCATTTACCCATTCCTTTTATCATCTATTTAATCTAATTAAACCAAAAAATCAAACAAATAAACAATTTATATATTTTACCTCTTTTTGGATGAAATTCCTTTTGCTTTGTTCTTTAATTTTTCTTCATTTCCTATGGCTAATTTTGGTAGATAAGTGTTTGTATGGTTTTAGTTTTTGATTTCCAACACTTTTCTTTCACAAAACTATAGAAGAAATCAAATGGAATTGAAAGAAAATGGCTCACGGATGGGAGAACCAAAAATGCAGAATTTTTGTTCTAATTCTTGCTTATATAATAAGACAAAATTGGCAAATTACCCTTTTGATCCTTCAATTTTCCAAACTTTATTTTTGGTCCTTTTTCGCTCGGTAATTTATTCTGATAATTTCGTCGGGAATTGGAATTCAAAGTGAATGTTCAAACATCATATTTTTATTAATACTAATTAATAAAAATAGTTTCAGAGCCGTTCTGAAACTCAGACTATCGAAATTTACTATTCACCGAAAATACCCTTTATTTACGATTTTGCCAATGCTTACTTTATCAGTGTTCTTAAACATTTTCTCATATTTCTTTTTACTGTATTCACACATGAATATACATTATCATTTACCCTCAATCCAATTTCAGAAATTCATCCGTCGACTGTACTACTATTTTTAGGCAGCGATATCGGTACCGACGATTTTCGAAAAATTTTCTCGTTTTTGCTCTAACTGAGTTTTTAAAATTATCCTTAGTCATTTCGATAATTTTAGTCCACATACTGAGAACTTATTTCACAAAAACTTGTTATGCATGTTTTTAGGGTATTACATTCTACCCTCCTTAAAAAATATTCGTCCTCGAATTTCAAATAACCATGTATCTCTATATTGGAACAATAACAGATACTTGACTTTCATATCCTATTCATTCTCCCATGTTTACTTTTCCATATACCGATTCCTTCATAATACTCTTTCCATTGAAATTTCTTTATTCCTAAATTGTCAGACTCAACCATTTATACTTTCTATTGGCTCTACTCTTATGATATTTCTTCAATAACATCCATATTATGCACTTTCAATATATGTAACAGTTCTGGCATAAAATTCCATAGCATTCATATACAAAATACTAGATAAACATGGAAATCTTTATCTTTTGGACATCTTTCTTTAACTTCATAAAAATATGGATCCCGATCTTGGGTCACTTTAATATTATCAATTTAGAATGGCTTAGCCCGACATTGGGCTATCAGAGCCTGGTTTCAATCCTGGGATCTAAATCCAACTCCATACCCATATCAATTAGCTGAACTGGCATTTAGATAGCTTGACATACAATTGATGCTCTCATAGTGTCTATAACACAGTCCTCAAGTACACTACATACTTCTCTTCACTCCTAGAATAGATAAGAATGTCATGTACAACTATTATGACAAACTTATCTAAAAATTTCTGAAATTTCATCTTTAGCTCTTTCAATTCAATAGGTACCTGGATACACCTAAATTCCAAACTCTATCTCTTTATTAGGGTACCCCTGACAACTTTTGTGGAAAAACATCAGGAAATTCTCGAACCACAGGTATCCTATCAATCCCAATTAAGGTCTTTCACACATCCATTACATATATTGGATATGCTATACAATCTTACTTATCATCTTTCTAGCTTGAATAACTGAAATGAAACTAATTCTAGATTCGTGGTTATCACTAACTTCTCATAACAATCAATAACTGCTCACAGTGCAGTTAACCAATTCATACCGAGCATTACATTAAGTTGCACCCAGGCAACTCTATCACATTAGCACATAAAAAGGTTATTATCAATTTCAATAACACATATAGGATAACAATCATAATTCAATTTTATACTTTCTCTCATAGGTATAGTTATCTCTAAGGGCACATCCAATAGTTATCTTTCTCTATTTAACTGCGATGCAAATAAAAGAATGTATGACATTAGAGTCAAACAATGCATTTGTTATGACATTCTGTATTTAAAATCATACCTATATCTGCATCATCAGATCTCTGTGTCTCTTGGGTGTTAACAGTGAAAACTCTTCCCTGGCCTCTACCTGCTGGGGCCTGACCACTACTAGATGCCTGACCTCTGCCTCTACCCCTACTAGGAGCTTCTCTAGCCACATTCTAAATCATTTGTACTGTAGGTTGAGACTCTGCAGCAGATGGCTGCTGATCGTCCCATAAGGGACATCTGTTAATAAAATGGCCATGTTGCCCACACTTCAGGCAAGCACCTGACCGTCTACGGCACTCCCCTCCATGCTTTTTTCCATAAAAATCACAAATGGGTACATTAGGCATCTGAGTAATAGGTCTAAAAGAACCCTATAGATATGCAAGTGTAGACTGCACTGATGGTCCTCTACTCTGAACCCTCCTCCTCTGACTACCAGATGAAGGTCCTTGATCAAATCGAGGCGCTAGCTCTATCAATCTAGGCTGGGAGCTGCTCTCCCCCCTCCTTCTCTGGGATCCTGGTCCCTCCTTTCTCTTTTTGATCCCTCTTCTTTCTCTCTGACCTGAGCTTCTCTTCCATCTAAGTAGCTTTATCAATAACTGTCATCAAAGATGAAAACTCTGTAGCAATTAAGGCATTGTGAAATGAGGTATGTAATCCTCTCCTGAACCTGCTAATCAGATCAGCTTCAGTAGGAACAATATGAGTAGCATATCTACTTAGTCTAATGAACTCCTCTGCATACTCCTCTATAGTCTTGTCCTTCTGCTTTAACTGTTCAAACTGAATCATGTTTCGGGTCTTCACTCCCTTTATAATAAACTCATCAATCAACCCCTGACGAAACTCAACCCATGAGGGTGGATGCCCACTATACAATCTGGACTCCATCCTCTTTGAAAACCAAGCCCATGCCTTCCCTTTTAATAGCAACCCAACCAACTCTACATCTCTAAGATCAAAGTAAGGTAGTCTCCTAACTACCTTCTCAACCTCCTCCAGAAAATCTATTGGATCACTATCTCTGTCTCCTCTGAACTCTGGTAGACTTAGATTAAGAAAGCTAAACATAATCACTCCACCCCCATCTATATCTCTACGGCCTCTCTGTACAACAGGTTCTTCGAGAACCACAGCTGGTTGTACAGGTGTAGGAGCAACTGGTACTGCAGCAGGTGCAACAGGGGGTGGCACTGTTGCTGGTATTGGAGGTGGCAATACATTCTTTCATTCCCGCCTCAACTCTGCTAGCTCCCTATACAGATCCATCATCCCCCTCATCATCTCATATCACCAAGGGTCCTCGCCCCTTTTTGTATCCCTAGTCCGTCGGGATCTGGACGGACCCTCTGAAATAGAATACTCTCTAACTGATGACTCATTGGAGGCTACCTCTGCCTCCCTGGTACCTCTGTCTCCATCATCAGACATCTCTGTAAATTGTCAAAAAAACAAAACACATACTCAGTATATTATAGAAGCGCAGAATACTTATACATACTTGTCGAATATAACAAATGACGATACAGGAATTCCTATGCTCAATGGTTCCCTTAACTCTACCCATACTATACTTAGTTACTATTTATTTGTAACCTATGCTTTGTTATCGATAAGCCTAGTGCTCTGATACCACCTCTATCACGACCCATTGCCGGATCGTAACGTTCCTAGGGTGCGGGAGATGCCGAGGCGACCGATACCCATAGAACCCATCAATCTCATCAATTCATCTCATACTATACTGCAGTGAAAACATCTACTACAATCAATTCACAATATCGCAACGGAAACATAACTATATCCATCATTACAGTGGAAACCCATCATCAATCAATAATAGCAATACATATAACCATTCACTCTCATAACACTAATCATTCTGTCACTCTGACATTTATTCTGTAAATACCATACTCATATCATTAATAATCTCTAATATTCCCATACATACATGTTTATACACTAACTATACCGTACAAAATTCATGGAGCAGCTAGGATATGAATATACAAAATAATACAGTGTTTAATATAATTACACTGTTATAAGACTACAGAATCCACAGGGAGCCAAAAAAGCTAGGATATCTGCCTCCTATCTGTACCTGAGAGGGTAAACAGTGAGAGGGTAAATATATATGATACTCAGTGAATCTAATATTCATCGACCAATAACAGATAATGGAATATCAATAAGCAGTAGGCAGATGAAAATAAATGGATCAATCTGCTCAGAAACTCTGTAATTATAGAATCAAATACAAAATATGACTGTAAGTAAACAATCACATCAATAGAATCAATATCACATGGACAAGATGGAAATGACAGATATAAAGCCATGAAACCCATAGAAATATGCCAAGCACAAATCACTATATATATATATATATATAACATAAGACTGTACGGGTCTTATGACTAGGACATCCCTTCCTAGTACAGGGTATCAATCAATACAATGTGCACAAGGCCCACAGCATGAACTCACTACTCTGTCGGAATGGCAGCTCTGTCAAATCACCTCAGAGTCAATAGAAGCGATAAACACATCAATAGATACCATTTCAAAACAATGGCATTGGCAATATCAATAACTCATCATAAATCAATTGGATGAGCATAAAGTCAATAAAACATCAATAATTATCGATTAAATGATGATCAAAGGCCTAACGACCAAAAATGGGAACAAATATATTTTGGTCATTTGCGGCCAAAAAGTTGACGCAATTGACATGCCATTGTTGCTGGCGACAATGGCATTCAAATGGTTGGCCTACGGATTTTTCGTAATTGTTTCGGCGCAATATTGATATTGCCACAATTATCAATAAACATACACATGGAAGCAATTCCATGGGCAACAAAAGCAACTCAATAATCTTTAACAAACACATCAATTTGGCATGGAAAAACAAGTCCAAATCCAAGACAATTCAAAGGCAAATTTTTCCCAATTAGGCTTCGGCCAAATGGCCTTTTGCACAAATGGATTCCAAATGGAATTTTATCAATTTAGGCATAACAAATGATGCATAAAAGACTCACCTAACACTCCAAATCACCAAGCATAATAGATTTGCTATCCAATTCCTCAAATCCTCGATTTAGGCCAAAATCAGCGATTTTCTCCGAATGAATTTTCTACAACGAAACGAATATTAATTAAACATCGATTAATATCCAATTAACTTATTATAAAGCTAATTTACACATCCTAATCCATATACTCAAAATCAAAACTCACAACTTTAATTTTAGGTTAGAAAATTGGAAAAATTTGTTTAATGCATCAATTGATGCAATTAAACCATTTACCCATTCCTTTTATCATCTATTTAACCTAAGTAAACCAAAAAATCAAACAAATAAACAATTTATACATTTTATCTCTTTTTGACCGAAATCCCTTTTGCTTTATTCTTCAATTTTTCTTCATTTTCTATTGCTAATTTTGGTAGATAAGTGTTTGTATGATTTTAGTTTTTAATTTCCAATACTTTTCTTTCACAAAATTATGGAAGAAATCAAATGAAATTGAAAGAAAATGGTTTAGGGATGGGAGAACCAAAAATGAAGAATTTTTGTTCTAATTCTTGCTTATATAATAAGGCAAAATTGGCAAATTATCCTTTTGGTCCTCTAATTTTCTAAAATTTGCTTTTAGTCTTTTTTCGCTATGTAATTCATTCCGATAATTCCGTCGGGAATTGGAATTCAAAGTGAATGTTCAAACATCATATTTTTATTAATACTAATTAATAAAAATAGTTTCAGAGCTGTTCTGAAACTCAAACTGTCGAAATTCACTATTCACCAAAAATACCCTTTATTTACGATTTTGCCAATGATTACTTTATCAGTTTTCTTAAACATTTTCTCATATTTATTTTAAATGTATTCACATATGAATATACATTATCATTTACCCTCTATCCAATTTCAGAAATTCATCTACCGACCGTACTGCTATTTTTCAGCAGCGATATCGGTACCAACGATTTCGGAAAAATTTTCTCGTTTTCACTCTAACTGAGTTTTTAAAATTATCCTTGGTCATTTCGATAATTTTAGTCCATATACTGAGAACTTATTTCATAAAAAATTGTTATGTATATTTTTAGGGTATTACAGATATATTATCTCACCAATGCTCCTGTGTTGGCATTACCAGTTGAGGGAGAGAAATTTACTGTATATTGTGATACTTCATGGATTTGTCTGGGGTGTGTATTGATGCAGATGGGTAGGGTAATTACTTATGCTTCTCGCCAGTTAAAGAAGCATGAAGCAAATTATCCGACTCATGATTTGGAGATGACAGCTGTGATATTTGCCTTGAAGATTTGGAGACATTACTTGTATGGGTCGAAATGCGAGATATATATTGATCATAAGAGTTTACAGTATATATTTCAGCAGAAAGATCTGAATCTTAGGCAGCACAGATGGGTAGAGCTTCTTAAGGATTACAATTGCGAGATTCTTTACCACCCAAGAAAGGCCAATGTAGTGGCTGATGATTTAAGCAGGAAATTGATGGGCAATCTAGCTCATATTGTGATTGGCAGGAGACCATTGATCAAAGATATGAGAGAGTTGGCAGATTTGGGAGTAGAGTTGGAGTTAGGATCCCAGGATCAGAACCAGGCTCTAATAGCCCAATTTTGGATGAAGTCACTGCTGATTGATGATATTAAAGTGGCTCAGGACAGGGATCCTTATCTACTGAAGCTTAAGGGAGAGGTACATAATAGGAGGATGATAGAGTTCACAGTAGAGGATGGGATATTGAGATGTGGGAAGCGCATATGTGTACCAGATTTTGATGGGCTGCGAGATCGGATTATGCGAGAGGCACACTATTCAACATACAGTGTACATCCAGGGATTACCAAGATGTACCATGATTTGAGAGATGCGTATTGGTGGACTGGTATGAAGAGGGATGTAGCTCAGTTCGTGTCTAAATGTTTAGCCCGTCAGTAGGTTAAGTTCGAGCATCATAAGCCATCAGGGCTACTTCAGGAGATAGAGTTGCTAGAGTGGAAATGGGAACAGGTGACTATGGATTTTATAGTTAGTCTACCGAGGACTTCGAGGGGTTACGATTCTATTTGGGTGATTGTTGATCGATTGACAAAGTCTGCTCATTTTCTAGAGGTAAAAACCAGCTATACAACAGTTCAGTACGCACAATTGTATGTGGATAAGATTGTGTGACTTCATGGAGTTCCTTTGGTGATCATATCAGACAGGGGTACACAGTTCACTTACCAGTTCTGGCAGAAGTTTCAGGAGGCCATGAGTACCCAGTTACAATTCAGTACTGCTTTTCATCCGCAGACTGATGGGCAGTCGGAGAGGATGATCCAGACTTTGAAGGATATGTTGAGATTATGTGTTTTGGATTTCAAAAGTAATTGGGATTATTATCTGTCGTTGATTGAGTACTCCTACAATAACAGTTATCACTCTTCTATTGGTATGGCTCCATTTGAAGCACTATATGGTAGAAAATGCAGATCTCCAGTGTATTAGGTGGAGCTAGGAGAGAAGCAGCTATAGGGGCTAAAGTTGATCAGAGAGACTATGGAAAAGGTTCCTATGATCAGAGGGAGGACGAGGACTGCCTTCAGTAGGCAGAAGAGTTATGTTAATCTGAAGAGGAAGGATGTACATTTTGCAGTTGGTGATAATGTCTTCCTTAAAGTCTCACCGATAAGGGGTGTTATGAGATTTGGGAAAAGGGGTAAGCTATCACCAAGTTTTATAGACCCATTTGAGATTCTTGAGAAGATTGGCAGTGTGGCTTATAGATTGGCTCTTCCACCCAGTATGATCCATGTACATCCAGTTTTCCATATATCTATGCTACAGAAGTATGTGTTTGATCCATCACACATATTGGAGGTTCAGGATGTGGATCTCAGTGATGACTTATCTTATGAGGAGCTACCTGTGGAGATTGATGATTGACAGGTCAGACAGCTTCAGAATAAGGAGATCCCGATGGTTAAAGTGCTTTGGAGGAATCAGTCCATGGAAGCGTGCACTTGGGAGAGTGAACAGGAGATGCGGAGCAGATATCCATTCCTGCTCCAACCGTGAGATATGTTTTTATTTAAATTCGAGGACGAATTTATTTGTAGGGGGGTAGAATGTAATACCCTATAAATTCCTAACTCATGTGCATGAATTAATTCTCAGTTTATGACTCATTAGTCTTGAAATGATGGAAAATAATTTTAGAGATATAGTTAGAAAGCGAAATTGATACTTTTCCGGAAAGCGGTGATGTCGAGAATACTGCCGAGAAATTAGCAGTTCAGACAATAGAATAATTTCTGAAGTTAATATGGGGGTAAAAGATCACTATAATTTATGTGTAATTTTGGTAAAAAGAAAGAAGTGAAAATCATTTAGGAACACTGAAAAAGTAACTAATGGCAAAATGGTAAATATAAGGAACTTTAAGGTGAATAGTGGAAATTGATCAGTTGGGGTTACAGAATGACTCCAAAACTATTTTTATAAATAAATATAAATTAAAATAAGCTTATTGACTTCCCACTTTAAAATCTAATTCCAGACAAAATTGACAGAATAAATTACAGAAGATTTTGGACCAAAGTATAATGGATGAAAGTTTGGGGATTCATTTGTAATTTGCCAAATTGATTTTTCTTTATATTCCAACACTTAACCAATTGTCTTCATCTTCTTCTTCCTAACAGTGGTCAAACTATCAAGCTCCATTTCTTCTTCATTTCTTTATCAAATCCTTAGAAAATTGATGGAAAATTTGAGTACTCATCTAGCTCTATCTATTGTTATCATCAATTTGTAGGAAAAAGCGAAGGAAACCAAGGATTGGTGGGCTTCTAGCATTTGGAAATCACACCTATTCAAGGTAAGAAATTGTTTTGTTGAGTTTTATGGTTTATTTAGATGTTATTTAGGTTGAATTGAATGGGTTTGGTGTTGTATTACATCAATTGATGCTAATTTGTAGAAATCCCTAAATTGGCTAGTTAATTTGAAGTTGTAAGAAATGAATTGATGATTTAGTGCTAGTTTATGTTAATTGATGTTAGAATTAGTCAATTGCATGTGATTAGGCAACTAATTGATGGATTAATTGATGTAGAATTGAAGTTTGGATTAAAGTGTGCTATTTTGCCCTATTGGAGGAATTTCAATGGAAGTGAGCATTTCAAAGGGATTTGAAGCATTAAGTGAGTCTATATTGCATCTTAAAACATGCCTAATTGATTGAATTGTTGATTGGAAACCTATGGCAAAATCCAATGTTTGGGCGAAACCCTTTGCACTATTCACTCCTTTGATTTTGCTTGAATTCCCATGCTAATTTGACCACATTTGATGTTGTTTAATTGTGTTTCTTTGATGCCTATACCTTTGTTGACAATGTAGCATTGTGTTGATTGAATTGGGCATGTCAAGTTTGCATCTAAACCTAACCTATTGGCTTGCCATTGTATGCTCACCATGTGTTTGATGAAATGCCTAGTTTATTTACCTTTAGCCTAATGGTTTGTATTCCATAGGCCTACCATTTGAATGCCATTGTCGCCAGCGACGTTGGCATGACAATTGACCTATCGTTTTCCGCCACTGAACCAATTTTTGTTCCATGTCTTCCTTAATTATCAAACCACTTATCATTGATTGTATACTATCTATAACATTGCCATTGTTCTTATTGATAATTGAATTTACTGATATTGAACTGATTAATATTAGACTGATTGATTGTTGGATGCCATTGTTGCATAATGGTATCCCTTATTATATTGACCTTTATATGGCTTGGCAGCGCTACCAATCCGATAGGGTAGTGGGAAAATATTGTCGGCGATGTGCACATTGTATTACTGATACCCTAGCTAGGAGGGGTTATGGTCCTGGCCATAGGGCCTGATCAGCCTTATGCTTACTGATATAGATATGATTCTGGAGACCTATATATGGTCCATATGGATTACTGGAGATTGTATGATTTCTTTTCATACAGTCCATCCATTTATCTGTCTTTCTATATGATACCGAACCTATATTATATTCTATGGCTATATTGTACCCTGATATTGATTTTGTATACTGTTATCTTACTTATTGATACCATTGTTATATTGATGCCTATTGTTTATCGTGGATGCATGTAGATTCACTGAGTATCATCTATACTCACCATTTTCATTGTTTACCCATTTCAAGAGAGGAGTAGAGTACAGAATCACGTATTCTATCATCTGTGGATTTCTGCTATAGACATTCTGATGTATATATTATGATATTCTGTATTATTATTTTTGGTGTTCATTATCTAGTTGCTCCATAGGGTATGTATGGGTTAGCTAGGAGATGAATATGTGTATATGATACTTGATGGTATATATAGGTTATATGATGATGTATGATATGATATAAGACTGTTACAGCCAATTGCAGAAATTACAAAATGCATGACAGAATAACATAATGGAGGGTAACTAACTAAAATGAATAATATATTGTGCTTTATAGATTGTGCACGTGATACTGGGTTCTACGGGTACCGGTCGCCATTGGCATCTCCCGTGCCATAAGACCATCGCGGTTCGGGAAATCGGGTCGTGACAATATCATCTAATTAAACCATCAAAACCAACAAACTAACTTCTTACCTCAAGGTGGTGTATTGCCGAAATGATGATGGAGTTCTTCCTTGAATTCCTTTGTCCTTTCAAGCAATCTTATGGTGGCAAACGATAAAACAATAATCAAACTCAATTTTTTTATGAATTTTTCTAAGAAATTTGATGAAATTTGATAAAGAATTAGAAGAGAAATGGAAGATGGTGGTTCGGCCTACCAAAGAGATAAGAAGAGAAAATGACAAATTTCTAAGTATAAACTTTATACAAAAATTAATTGGAAAATTACAACTAAATCCTCAAACTTCCATATATCATATTTTGGTCCAAAATCTTCTGTAATTTATTTTGTCAATTATGTCAGGATTTAGAATTTAAAGTGGGGAGTAAATAAGCTTATTTTAATTTATACTTATTTATAAAAATAGTTCCAAAGTCATTCTATAACTCTGACGGATCCATTTCTACTATTCACCTTAAAGTTCCTTTTATTTACTAGTTTGCCATTGGTTACTTTTTCAGTATTCCTAAATGGTTTTCACTTCTTTCCTTTTATCAAAATTATACATGCATTATGATGATCTTTTACCCCCATGTTAACTTCAGAAATTCTTCTGTTGATCGGACTGCCAATGTTCTCGACACCGCCACTTTCCGGAAAAGTAACTAATTCGCTTTCTAACTGTGTCTCTAAAATTATTTCCCATCATTTAAAGACTTTTGAACCACATAATGAGAACTAAATCATGCATGTGAGTTAGGAATTTATAGGGTATTACATATAGGCATATGACAACTAAATATAACAATGGAAGTCAAGTGTCAATACGTAAAATGAAGGATATTAGTATGTCAAATTTGCATTTCAAAGGTTAATTAATTGCACGCCAGATGCCTTTTGGAATTTGAAATAGGTAATAATGATATCTATGATAAACAATGATAAATAACATTTGGTAAGGAAATTAATATCAAGGGTAGGCAATATAAGACAAGGGTATCATAAGTATCACATGTAGAAATATGTAGAAAAGATAAATAATGGGCCATTAATACGTATAACTCATATAAATCTCATATCATATATATAAGGCTGATCAGGCCTTATAGCTAGGACAGTTAACCCTTTCCAGCTAGGGTTCCATGTCAATCAAAGTGCATATTGCCGACAGTATTTACTAGCTACCTCATCTGTAAGGAAGCTCTATCAAATCCACATATCAGTAGGCCAATGGATTTCAATAACAATATCAAGTTTTCATTAAAAACTTTACGATATAATGACATTTAATCGATATACATGGGCTTACTTAACAATCAGTATCAATACATTTCGATGAACATGTGATGGTTTTCTTATTTGGTATAAGGGTAGCAACTCGACAATAAATATCATGGTATACGGTTAAACATTTGGTGTGCTTGCTTTTGGTATCATTTGGGTACATGATCAATCAAATACAATAGGCATTTCAATACTAATAACAATCAATGGATATGGTAATTTCAATCTTAAGAATGATCAAAGGATGATTAACAATAGCCAAGTGGTATTTAATCAAGAAGGAAATATGTTCATTGGGTCAACAAATCAAGACGTGGATATGCATAATAAAGTATACATTACTCACCTTAGCTTATGACTTATACATTTCCCTTTTCCTTTATACTTGATTCTTTGCCTTATCTCTTATAGTACCTATCATGTCTCTTATTTATTTTGACCCTACATATCCAATTAATTTTAATTTAGATACTATTTAACATAAAATTACATTAATACACTTGTGTTAAAGAAAATTTCTCAAATTTCTAAGTTTTAGGTTTTGCCTATAAAGAACCTTTACTGGCAGCCTATGTTTCATTACTCATATCTCTCTCTACATTTATCCAGATACTTTAATTATTTTTCTTAATTAAACTAGACATATCAAGTTTTAACATATCCAAAATTCACCTTATTTCCATTATTACACAATGTATAGTGTTAGTTTAAACTAAGCCTTATAACTAGCCCTGCTGCCCTGCATTTTGCCCTGTAACTCTAATATGGCAGTCTCTATTTTTTATCCCTTTACACAATCTATACTTATCTAATTACTTTAATTATTTTTCCTATTTACTCTAGACATATGAGATTATAACATATTCAAATTTCAGATTATTTGGTTTATAGTACAATTATTAGTGAATTTTCAAATTTAAACTATTGTCCTAAAATCTCTATCCAAACAGATCATGTTTCTATGCCAATAATTAATTTTGTGTTCCTCCAATTGTAAAAAAATTTTACAAAAATTTAGATAACATATATATGAACATCTTTCATGTTTAACACTTCCCTTAATTTAGAATTTAATATCCTCATATCAATAGAACTTAATAGCCTATGTTCTGTTTATTAGTCAATTCTGGTAGTGTACACTTATGGCTTAATATCTCATAAACCACAAATCCAATTGAAAAAAAAAATTAAAATAATTATAGATAAGACATATATGAATACTTTTCATATTGAATATTTCTTTTAATTTTATCTCTATAATTCTGTACAATAACAATATAGTAGCAAAATTCCAGAAAATCTAATTATAGACAGTCACAAGTTTTACTCAATAACTCTTTCCTCACTTTGAATGTTACAAATTCCTTTTAAAAAAATATAATTAATATATTTATCTACAATTTTTATGTTTTGACTAACCTCAAATTCATATATTAAAAATTCAGAATACTAGCTATAAATTACTACCTTAAAACAGTTTCAAAATCCCCTCTAAACCCTAGCCTCTTCTTGACACTTTTATCTTAATTAACTTAATTATTTACTAAATCAAACCATGATACTATTAAATAAAATTAAAGAGGATAAATTTAGAATCATTACCTTGTACTTAGATGATTCTTTTCCTTCTCTTTTTCTTTCCCAAAACAGTTTAACATAATCTCCATCAACTTACTTTCTTCACTCTTCTTTCTCTCATCAATTTCTTATTTAGTTTTGGTTGATTTCTTTGGAAGGATTGGAACAAATTTTTTAGCTGTTTTCTTCTATATAGTTCAGCCTAATGGTATCAAATGAACATCCATTTCTTCTCTTTATATATACACTATAACCAACTTATAAAGAAATGAAGAGAAAAATATAATTTTCTAGAATAATGGACATTTGTCCAATTTCTAAAAATATTAAGTAAAAATCTATACTAAAAATCTCCCTCCAACATCATGGCCGCCCACCACATGTTTCCTTTATAGAATTTTGGAGTAAATGGTGGGTCCCACAACTTTGCTTAATTGCACTTTTGACCGAAATTTTTCTTAATTGCATTTTGACCTTGAAACTTCCTGTAATTTATTCTATCTATTATTTTTAGATTTAACCTCAAGTGTAGGGAGTGAAATACCTTATTTTAGACTGTTCTATCATTTAAAAATACTATGGGTTCGATTATGTATCCTAAACAGCCCGTTTCCAAAAATACCCCTAATATGACCATTAATTATAATTTTGCCATTACTCTTATTTTCAGTATTCCAAAATATTTTTCAACTCTTTCTTTTACTAAAAATTCTCATAAATATAAATGAATTTTTACTCCCTGATCTGAGTTAGAAATTCTTAAATTAATTGGACTGTTATTTTCCCAAACAGTGTAATTAATACCGGTATTTTCGGGACTGTGTCACAAAAGTGACCCAATTGAGGTTCAAAAATTCATGAGTGTTACACTCTACCATTCTCTGTATATTTCAGTAACTAGTTAAGCCTATTCATATTTAAATTAATACCATGTCAGTTACTATAATCCAATATATCCATACTGTCTACTCACTACCTACTGTTCTATCTGCTGGGGTATTATATCATGGTACATCTTTGTGATTCCAGGATGTACATTGTAATAAGAATAACTGGCCTCTTCCATTATCTAATTTCGAAGTCCATCAATGTTTAGTACACATAACCGTTTACCACATTTCAATGTACCATCCTCTACAGTGAACTCTGGAGGTTTACCATTATGAACATATTCTTTTATCCTCAGAAGCTATGGATGCCTATCCTGTGCCACCTTAATATCATCAATCAACAGCAGCTTAACCCGAAATTGGGCTATTAGAGCCTGGTTTCGATCCTGGAATCCCAATTCCAATTCCATTCCCATATCAACTAACTCATGCATCTAATGAATCAATGGCCTTCTTGTTACTAGAATGTGAGCCAAACTTCTCATAGACTTTCGGCTCAAAGCATCTACTACCACATTTACTTTACCCATATGGTAAAGAATTTTATAGTCATAATCCTTAAGTAGTTTAACCCATCTTCGTTGCCGGAGATTCAGATATATCTATTGAAGTATATACTACAAACTTTTATTATCACTACCCAACCTGGGAGCTGCGACGGTCCTAGGGTACGGGTATTGCTTAAGCTACCAGTACCACGAAGAACCCAAATAACTGTACTATATGACATGCAATTCATATGATCAGCTTAAATAGCTTAATAATGCTGCAAAAATTTCGACAGCATCTCCCCTATAATATGACTTTGCCCAGCTGTAAACATGCAAATAAGCACTTCCAATATACTTTATCATCAATACTCAAATCTTTATGATCAATGATCCCTCTGGATCTCCAATAATAACTCAATACAAATATATGTATATCAAACAATATCTATACATAGCATTACATATATATATATATATATATATATATCCATAGCATAATTTATATGCAAAACTATAGAAATGCAATCACACATACATATACATGCCATTACTTAGATTACAATACCATGGAACCTCTATACTGTACAAATATTTACATATACTTTTGAGACTAGAATTTTACATGTACAAGTATCAAAATTCCAAGGCGAGGATGGAAGGTGCCAATGGAATTCGAGCCTCACAGCAAACCTGAAAAATATAAACCACTAAGGGGGTGAGTATAAAAATACTCAGTGAATCTATATATATATATATATAAATGTAGTAGATGTTCATAATACCATGGTTGCTCATGTATGGCCTATAGAATCATATAAGATAACAAATAAAGAATGAAACAAGTATCCATATAATATCCATATAAGTATCCAGTGTACGAGTCAACACATATATGATATAACAGGCTTGGGTCATATGAAAAGTGCAATCGCACTATCTGTAATTCAGTATTCCAGAACTATCATAAAGTGCATAATCCACCATACGCAAGGGGGATCAGCCCTTACAACTAGAGAATACTTACACCCTCCCTAGTAAGGGTCATTTTAATATCATCTTTATACCAGTGTACACACGGTTGATGGAATTACTCGCTACACCATCGAGGTAGCCTTGTTATAATACCATATGGGTGTGTCTCTATATAATAACAAATATAACATAAATAGAACTCGTATAGCTGTAGAATAATCATATATATATATATCCATAATGAATAATGGAACAAATTTGGGTAATATAAAAAAAATGGCCGGCGGGGCCCAGTTGGGCTGCCGCAACTGACACTTACCGTTACGGGTCCGTTTTGGGATTTTTGAGTAGTTTCTAGTTAATTATGTTACTAAAGGATTTAGGTGGACTATGAGGTACCATTTTAAAGCTTGGGACAAAACTAGAAGATTGGGCCAAGTGGTGGCTCAATTGGCTTTCTAGATTTTATTTTAGAGACGAACAAAGTTTAGGTCAAATTAGGTCGTTTCGGTGGGCTTATTTACGGGTCAATATGCATTATATATACTGTCAGATAGCAAATGATGGCTTATCAGTCCAAATGATATTTCATATAATATACGATGCAAATCATGCATGATTATACATATAGACTCACCTATTTTTACATATAACACTCCGGTAAGATATAAAAACATCACAAAATACATTATTCACATTAAAACACATAAAGCATACACATTATGCACTATGAACCTCACTTTACACAATTCACCCTTTTTCCAATCCTTTATGCAATAATTATATTCTATCACCACATTTGACTTACATTTCACATATTCATCACTTTTATACCAAATTAATAACTCATATACACTTTGTTTAATATTCCATATCAAACATACACCAATATTCAAGTTTAGCTTCCAAGTACTTATATCAAACATCTTTTCCATATCTAAACTTATACATTTCCATTATTTACCCCATTAAACCATATTTAAGCCTTACCTTCCAAATTGCATCAACCTAACACATTAAACTTACAAACTCAACATGGTTTAACCTAAATGGAATTCATTCCGTTTATCCATTTTTCAACACCAATCATTCATACAATATTCATATACATCAAATGCATAACATTTAACCATTTAAACCTATTAAACTTCAAAGCACTAAACCATCATTCAAGCTTCATCATTTCGGCCAAAGTGAAAATCCATTCAAATGGATTTCTTTCCATCAAATAACCATTAATTCATTACATACACATAATTCATTCCATCATTTAAACCTATAAAACATCAAATATCAAACCACCATTCCATCATCATATGGTTCGGCCAAGGTGAAATTCCCTCCAAATGGATTTGTTTCCATTAAATGATTACTAATTCATATCAAACACATCAAATATAACTCATTTGAACAAAAAGATTCATCAAAATCACACTTTGATTCATACCTTTTCCTATTAGGGTTTGGTTTCCAATCTTTGGATTTCTTCCAACCTAAACACATTTTTGTCATTAATAAACATCAAAGAATATCTTAGGAATATAATTGAACCAAAAGAATTACAAGATCACTTACTTTCCAAATAGTTCTTCCAAAACTTCAAAGCTTTGATTTATTAATTTTTCTTGGTTTTTCTTTGAATCTATGGATATATTTGTGTTTAGAATGATGGAATTAACAAGTTTGGATCAAAAAATGAAAGAAAACTATAAGCTTTGGTGTTCATCAATGGTGGCTGAATCCTTTGGATGAAGAAAGAGAAAGTTTGGTTGGTGTTTTGGCTAAGAATGGTGAAGGGGTGGCAAAAATCCAACCTAAAAATCAAATGGTATAATACTATACATTGAGCTTATGGTAAAAATGGTGAAACCTAGCTTACTAACTATTCATTTCTTCATCTTTTCATCCAATGGTTTGATTTAGGTTAGCCTAGGATGATACCATAGGCTTGCATACACTATATAAGTCCATAATTCAAAGGAAAAGACTAAACTACCCTTAGTTCAAATGGAATCCCTATCCGAGCAGCTTTGCCCGGAATTATTTTCTACCGGCTTTAACTTTCCAACAATAATTCAAATGATCATAATATCTCTATTTCCATGTCATAATATTCTTTTTTATCATCAAATATGATGTTAATTC
>CANXYC012178162.1:0-14548 GCA_948193065.1 Aleurites moluccanus | reverse complement strand
AAACCCCATTATCATTAATCAATGGAAAGGTTATCTTTAACCTTTCCGGCTAAAGGGTAGAAACGAGTTAATTTTTGAGATAAAGATTGCTTTAACAGTTAGAGATATCTTAGAAATGGTATCATTATCATCATTAAAGAAAGATGAGAATACAAATGGACGAGAAAAATTGATCCAAATGAGAGATTTTGTAAATATTAAGGTGAGAAGGCGTTGGTGAACCACGTTTAATTCTTTCTTGTGAAAATTTTTTCACCTCTATTTTAACAACCTAGATTTTCTGTGCAACCAATAATTTTTTAATAGAGGATACAGCTTATAAAAAAATTATATGAAATAAAAAATAAAAAATAAAATAAGACAGAAAATTTGACCTCTTTCACAAAAGCTAGAGGCAGGCAGGCGATGAGTTTAGGAATGATGTGGTGCAAATTTCAAGTCCTGTTGCAATAAAATTTTATAGGTTCAGGCCCATAAATCTAGCACTACTGATTTCCTCCGTGCTCTAATGCTTGCGCAAGTAAAAATACAATAGTTAATATAAAAATTAAAAAGAGTCAAATTCTACTGATCTCTTTATGCCATCTGCAGTTCTCTTTTCGTTTTGTGTTATTCTCTTTTGGCATGTGTCATTCATGCAGGCTGCAGCTTTCATGCAACACCATGCATGACAGAAACTAGTAGGAATGAGGTGTTCTAACTTGTACGCAGTCTCAAAATTCAGTCTATTTCTGTTATTTTTTATTTCTTAGGCTCAAGGTCACAAAAGTCTCTCACTCTCCATAATCCATATACAGTTTCACCATGTTCTCTTTATCAGGTAAACCCACAGCTAATTTTCTTTTCTAAAATTGGGCCGTTACGCTGTCAATGGAACATTTTCATCTCATGCTTATAATTTCTAATAATATTCAACACCATTGATGACTCTTTAGTTGACTGAAAATTTTGAAATTTTAATTGAAATTAAATTTATTAAAATAAATAATATTATTTTCGTCTAATAATAAATATCTTAATTTTTTTTAATATGCCATAATTTAATTATCTTATTTCATAATTTATATTATATTTTATCTTAACATTATAATATATCCTTATTAAAAAAAATATATTAAAAATAAAAATAATAATTAAGAGATATAAAATGTGAGAGAATTAGGATGGTGTAAGATAATTCGGATCTGCTGTTTTATTATGTGTCTCATTTTCTATTTATGTTTCTTTTTTATACATCACATTATCTATCAAAATTATTAGATATCAAAACGCTTAAAAAAAATATAGTGTATAAAAAAAAAGTATAAAATAAGAAATAAAACACATAATAAATTAAAAAATTTAAACTTAATAGAAAGAAGTTAAAGTAATAATGGATTAGAAAAATTAAAATAAAATAATAATTATTAATAATAATGTATTTTATATTTAAAACCTTTATTGTAAATCGAATTGAGTGATATTTTACACAAAAGAATATGGTTATTTTATTTGGAAAAAACAGAAAGAGCAGTAATACTTAATTACATCATTCCAGAGGACAAGGATTAATGGAAGCATATTGAAGTATGTAGTTTCTGCTCAAATAAATAATTTGTCCTTAGTAAATGCAAGTTACTTGTGATTAAGTTCTATTGCAAGAATAAATTATATAATTTTTTTTTTCAAGAATAAATTATATAATTTTTTTTTACATTTATTTTTTTTAGCATTGAGAGGGAATTGATTTCGACCTATTACTCAGAGAAATATATATTTATCATTAGAGTGTGTCATTTTATTAGGAGTAAATTAATTAAAAATATACTATTAATTATAATTAAATTATAAATAAAATTTAGTTAAATTTTATATTTTTATTTTTGAAATAAATTTAAAATTAAAATTAAATTCTTTTTTATCTTTATTTCATAAAATAGTTAACATAATTACAAGTTAAAATGAATAATTTTATTGGAAAAGTAAACAATTTGTAATCAAAATATAATACTGAAATTTTTTAGAGAAAGATTTTTATCTATAAAATTTATTTTGTTCATTTTGTAAAATCTATTTAAAAATTTTATTTACACAATTAATTATACATAAATTAAAATAATTTTTTCACACGTATTAATTTAAAATAAATTTCACAAAATTTTATAAAATTTACTACTTTTCAATAATTAATTAATACCTCCTAGTAAATAGCTCCAAAAGCTATATCTAACACTGTAGCACATTAGGCTTTGTACCTTCACAAGAAAGTGACAATGAGATCACTTTCTTTATTAGTTTCTTGAAACTTATGATTACAGTAATTAGCTCCATTCTTGAAGGTTCTTATTATTACTTTAGAAAAGTTTTTAAATCCCCAATTATTTTTTTATTTTTTCATAAAAAGGTAAGATAAAGTAAAATGACCCAATATGTAATACAAGAGGATTGCACTAATTGATTAATGGATATAAAATTTTACATTATTAATTGAGGTTTAGGTTTTTATTTAGACTAATAATAAATTATGTGTGCTTTTCTTCTTTCATTGAGTGAAACATAAAGAGAATTGTACGTAAAAAAAATTATATTCAATTATGCACAACATATTTAGAGATATTCTATTACATTTATATCAAGAATAAAATATAAAATAGATCAAAGAAAATTAATAACACATAAAATAGATTTGTTTGTGTAAAGAAAAGTGTGAATAAAATGGACTGAATTTATACAAATTTTGACTTTTTTTAAATTTAAACCTGATTTCTATCGTATGATTAATATAAATTTTTCTAAGCAAATTTTAAATTTTAAAAATTTTAATTTTTATAAAAATTTAATTCATTGAATACATAATTTTCTTCAAATTGATATGTGCAATAGTTCCAAAAGTTGTTGGTTAATCTCATAATTCCATTCCATTTTCTCACTTATATATATTCAGTGCATATTTCTTATTTTATTGTATATTTTTTTTTTCCGTATCTTCTTTTATATATGTTATATTATTTTAAAAAATTATAAATTATTAAAATATTTTAAAAATATAATATAACGTATAAAAAAAAATAAACACACAATGATATTGAAAATTTTACTGCTTATATTTGACATAAGAAATAAATAAGGTAAAGATATTAATAAACTTCTAAACTATATTATTTTGTTAACTTAGATTTTTTTTCCTTTTTATAGTTGAAATAAATTTTTAGACTTTTTAATTTGACTCAAATAAATCTAATTTAAATGGAGATGTTAAAATTTTATTTAAATTGAACTAATTTAAGTTAAATTAAAAAATTTAAGTGCTTAAATCTTTGTCTTTTTTTTTTTTAATTTAACCTTATATATTTTATTATTATTTTTAAAATTTTTTCATTATAACATAATTTTTTGTATAGTTTAATTTAATAAATAAATAAAATTATATTTTATATTTTACTTTTCTTTTTAGTTTTATATAATATCAAGGATAATTTTCTTGCATAATATTAAATTCATATTTTTATTCTAATTAAATTTTTAAATAAGAAAAAAATATCATTTATAATGTAATTTTAATAGTTAAATCTAAATTAATAAGAAAATGAGTAAACTCATTTACCAACTATATTAATATTTGAAGTTAATTTCATTTTATTTATTATAAATATTAAATTAAATGATATTTGATGATAAAAAATTATATAATATTTTATTTATTAAAATAAAAAATATAATATTTTGAAAATTTTGAAATATTATATAAAATATAAGATATGTACTTTAAATATATTTATTTATTAAATTAAAATATTGTTTATTTATTTATTAAATTAAAATAGATAAAAGATAAATGTTTTATAATGAAAAATTTAGAAAAAAAAAAGATTAAATTAAAAAAGTTTAAAGATATAAATAAGTTTATAAATTTTTTAATTTGGTTCAAATAGATTTAATTTGAATGAAAATTTAATTTTTCTATTTAAATTAGATTTATTTAAATTAAATTAAAAAATTTAGAGATTTAATTGAGTAAAATTAAAAATTAAAAAATTTATTTAAATTGTAAAAAAAAATTAAGTGAGTAAAATAATATAATTTAAAAATATATTTCTACCTTTTCTAAATAAGTAACTAACGCGGCCAGTACTTGAGAGGGACAAAGAGTTAAAGCTAAAACAACAGGATCAAACACTTTAATAAACGACAGACAAACCAGCACGAAGCATTGTGCGCCCCACCTTACTCCAAGTCAACAAATAACTTTGCGTGCGCCTTTGTTTCGTCCAGAAAGTACTTCAAACTGAACTCAGCTGTCATTTTCCCCATCATCACCACAAACAACTGTCATCAAGCATCCGTTTTTGTTAGAAATACAAATAAAAAATCCAATCCAAAACATAATATAATAAATTGGAAAAATTAGAACACGGATGTTAGAAAGATCAGACACCAATTCCTAATAATAAATAATCCAATTCACAGCTTCTTCTTTACCGTGAAAGCAACAGCCAGGCATGTGTTTTCTTCCTTAATACGCGTTATTGAAGGTTTTAGCATTTCACAGTGTGCCTAGGACTTTAATAAAGTATGAAAGTCTACTTTTTTAGTGCCTAACTGTGTGAAATTGTAAGCCACCCCATATAAACCAAGAACCAGTCAGTCACCTCTCAGCGTATTCTTTACTCTCTCTCTCTCTTTATTTCTCTGGGTTTTGTTTTCTCGTAAACACATTCTCTCTGCTAAGAAAGAAACTCTGTTCTTTCCCATTATGGCAACTCTCTCTCAATTCACCATTCTGCTTCTTTTTCTGCTTTCTTGCTCCACCTTCATTACAACAGGTTAGGACAAGCTTCTTCTTCTTCTTCTTTTTCTTTTCTTTTTTTGTGTGTTTGTTTAGTTTGTTTTAGTCTTTACAAATTTTGGATTTTTATTTGCTTTTATGACGATGTTAACGGTTTCAAGATTTGTTGCTTTTTTTTTTTAAAATCAACTGTTGAGAATTTGATGATTGATTAGAGTAATTTATGATGAATTTTGTAAAGTTTTTTCTTGTATTTGATAATTGAGGAAATGGGGTTCCTTTATTTGTCTAAATGTATGTGTCAAGAATTACGCTTTTTCTTCTCTTCTATTACGGTCACTCTCTCTCATTTCACCATTCTGTTTCTCTTTCTGCTTTCTTGCTCCATCTTCACTAAAACATGTTACTGAAAGCCTTTTTATTTTTATTTTTTCCTTTTCTTTCTTTGATGATGTTAATGGGTTTTCGTTAGTTTCGCAATTTCTTGCGTTGTTGAAAAGCAATTGTTGAGACTTTGGTTATTGATCAGAGTACTATATGATGAATTTGGTAAAGTTTGTTTCTTGAATTTGATAAATGAGGAAATGAAGTTTTTTTATTTTCTAAAATTTTGGGCAGTTTTTCATTTTGGTCTCTTTTAGGTGTTTAGATAAATCGGTTTTCGTCAAAAGTTTAGGGTTTTTTTTTTTAACTTTCAATGGCGCCAAAAAAATCGGCGGTGGTTTGTGGATATGCTAAACTTTGTGGAATTAGAGTTTGTTTTTGGTTCATAGAAATCCAGCATGAATGCAACTAGGAAAAGACGATTTGGAAACCTCAAGTAAATTGAGATTTTTTTTTTCTTTTCTCTGAGTGAATAGTCTTTAATTTCTTTTGTAAGATTTGCTAGCCATGTAAAACGGGGAAAGATGCATGCTTGCTTAATGATTTTGCAAAAGTTAATTTTTTTTTCCTTGAATGGCTCCAAAAATATGGGCTGTGGTTTGCGGATGATGCTAAACTTTGTGAAATTAGAGTTTGTTTTTGGGTCATAGCAATCCAGCATGCATGCAACTAGGAAAAGACGATTTGGAAACTTCAAGTAAATTGAGATTATTTTTTTTACTTTTTCTCCGAGTGAATAGTCTTTAATTTCTTTTCTAGGATTTGCTAGCCATGTAAAATGGGCAAAAATGCATTTTTGCTTCATGATTTTGCAAAAGTGGATTTATTTATTTATTTATTTTTACCTTGAGCGGCTCCAAAAATATGAGGTGTGGTTCGCTGATGATGCTAAACTTTGTGAAATTAGAGTTTGTTTTTGGTTCATAGCAATCCAGCATGAATGCAACTAGGAAAAGGCGATTTGGAAACTTCAAGTAAATTGAGATTATTTTTTTTTCTTTTTCTCCGCGTGAATAGTCTTTAATTTCTTTTCTAGGATTTGCTAGCCATGTAAAATGGGCAAAGATGCATGCTTGCAATGAATAATGATCGCCTGAAATCAATCAATCTGGATCCTTTGTCTCATTTGGTGTCTCTTCTCCTGTTATATACACCTCTTTATGCGTCATATAATCTTTTTTTTTTTCAAAGTGTTTTGATAGCCAATAATTTTTTATAAGTGATGTGGCATATAAAGAAATGCGTGGGATAGGAGATGGAATACCAAATGGTACTGAGGATCCAGACCGGCCTGAAATGAGTTATTTTTCATAATTAGTAGCTTATGTAATGATATTCCAAAATGTGGTGAAATTAAAGATAAAATAAATGTAATCTCTTTGCCATTTTTCTGTTAAATTGATGATATTTAATTTTTGAGTTTTTGTCCTTTTTCTATATTTGAATAAACTAAGACCAATATCACTATAACATTTTTAATCTTTCATTGCTAAATTTTCATTGATTTTGTTCTGATACAAGTTGCTGGTTATCTGTTTTTCAGAGGCCTATGATGCTCTTGACCCATATGGAAATATCACAATAAAATGGGATGTAATTAACTGGACACCTGATGGCTATGTTGTAAGTATTACTTAATTTATATTTTTATTAATGATAGAACCCTATATTTTGCATAAAGGCAAAAGTCCGTTATCAGACAATGTTTTAATTCTCTTCACATTTGTTTTTGGCCGGTAAGTATTTGTAGAAAGTTCTTATTTGTGTTTAGCATGACTTATTTTTCATTTCTTGTCATATATAATTAGCTATAATGTTGCCTGAGCTCACAGTTTAAGAGATCTAATAAACAAGATTTTGAACATTTTATCATCAAGTTTTCTATTTCTTTATGAAATTCTTCAAGCACTTGATTAATTTTACTTGGTAGTAAAATCAACCCTTTTCATGTTTCTGATATGCTTCTTATTTAACTTTAAAGGAGTTTCTTGAGATTTGATTGCCTTCACCGTACGTGATTATAATTTGTATAGTCATTTATCTAGAGTCCATCACTAAAGGTTTTCTCCTACCATAATTTTTTAGTATTTTTGGAGTTCCATTTTCCTGGTTGAAATTAAATGTTCTCTCTCATTAATGTAGAAATATAACAAAATGGGGACTTTTAATCTATACTAAGCAGCATTTTTCACCAATTCACCTAAACATAATTTTGCTGGTGTCTGTTGTTTTGTTCAATGTTATCCAAATCGATTAATATCTCCAATGAATGGATAGGCTATTGTTACAATGTACAACTTCCAGCAATATCGTCACATTCAAGCACCAGGGTGGACATTGGGATGGGTATGGGCTAAAAAAGAGGTAATATGGAGCATGGTGGGAGGTCAAACAACTGAGCAGGGAGACTGTTCAAAATTCAAAGGAAGCATTCCACATTGCTGTAAGAAAAATCCATCTGTAGTAGATTTACTGCCAGGAACTCCTTACAACCTGCAGATTGCAAATTGCTGCAAAGGGGGTGTAATCAGCTCATGGGCACAAGATTCATCCAAAGCAGTAAGTGCATTCCAGCTTAGTGTAGGTCATGCTGGAACCACCAACAAGACAGTCAGATTACCTAAAAACTTCACCCTGAAGGCACCGGGACCTGGTTATACATGTGGTCCAGCAAAAATTGTCAGGCCTAGTAAATTTTTTACAACTGATAAAAGGAGAGTGACACAAGCTTTGAGTAAGTCAACTAATGCAGATCACAGTTACATGCGGTCTCTTTTCAATTAATCTGGATTCATATTAATGCACAGCTGAACTTTATTCTGATCTCCGAAATCTGATATAGTTCATGCTGTTATTTGAGGTGTTCAAAATCATATTCCTTGATTTGCTTTTATTTATATAAACATAGTGCAGAAAGTTATAGTCTCAAGAAACAGTAGTTTTGCAGTTACTTTCATAAACAATTTGTTTTCTACTTGATTGGTTTATTACCATATACTTGGAGATGTTGTAAGTGGAATTTGATCATTTTATTGCAGTGACGTGGAATGTTACATGCACATATTCTCAATTCCTTGCTCAAAAGACTCCAACTTGCTGTGTTTCACTCTCATCTTTCTATAATGACACAGTAGTCCCCTGCCCCGCATGTTCCTGTGGTTGCCAAAGCAACAATTCCCTGCCAGGAGACTGTGTAGAGTAAGTTCATCCTGTGAAAAATCTTCTTTCTTCTAGGTTTAGAGCCTTTAGGTTCCTTGGAGATGCTGTACATGGATTTTTTCTAGTATATGCACCTTCATATAATTGTCTATTGTTACAATTCTTTTGTTGGTTTGCACTTTCGCAGTCCAAATTCATCGCATTTAGCTTCGGTTGTTCCCAGTTCAGGGAAAAACCCTGCACCTCTTATCCGATGCACAAGTCATATGTGTCCAGTCAGAATTCACTGGCATGTAAAGCTCAACTATAGAGAGTACTGGCGAGTTAAGATCACAATTACAAATTTCAATTACAATATGAACTATTCACAATGGAACCTGGTTGTCCAACATCCCAACTTTGACAACCTGACCCAGATTTTCAGCTTCAACTATAAGTCATTGACTCCTTATGCAACTATAAGTAAGTTGGGTCTTCCCTTTTGGTTCCTTTCCTCTTATTTGCTTTTCTGTTATTAGCATATCATGTCATGGATGGAGTAGTGACTGAAGGGTACTTTTCCCACTTCTTTTTCTGGTCATAAGAGAAGAAGAATAATGGTTTAAACTGATTTACAGATTTCATTCCTTCTGTTACCTGCATTTCATTGGATTAGAACAGGGACTGATGGATACTCATCTGGCTGGTTTAGTGCAATGAATTTTATGAACTCTAGTGTGCAATGCAAATGATCTACTCATTTAAATTGTTGGTCACTATTTTTGAGTAGATAATGTTGCATTGGAGTTGGATTAAATACCATCATTCTTCTGTGAAAGAAATGCACTTTCCTTTTTGTGAAATGGATATATTAATTTTACTCTTTAAAAGATATAAATTCTTGTCATATTGTGCATTTCCAACAGATGATACGGCCATGCTATGGGGGATTCAGTTCTACAATGATTTTCTCATGCAAGCTGGCCCTTCTGGCAATGTGCAGTCAGAGCTGCTTTTCCAAAAGGATAAAACAAGTTTTACCTTTGAGAAGGGTTGGGGTTTTCCTAGAAGGGTCTATTTTAATGGTGATAACTGTGTGATGCCACCTCCAGATTCCTATCCATGGTTGCCAAATGCCAGTTCCCACCAGCTTACCTCCCCACTCTTACTAATAGTGACTTTGTGTTCTGCATTTGCTTTCTTATACAGATACGTTTAAGCTTGCAAGTGTATGCTGCAAAATACCATAATCTTCAAATTTTCGCCGGATCTTGATCCAAGTATTAACTGCAAGCCTATTGGGAAGTTCATTTTTCAGTGCAATGCATTTGTAGGCGATTTAGCTACCATTTTGTTATTTGTAGCTGTTGGCTCTCATTTAGTTGCTGTACTTTCTCATCTTCTTTGTAGAGTTCTCCAACCATACAATTACAATGTAACAAAATTAGGGTAAATAAATATAACTTTTCATATAGAGTTAAAACTGATTTTTGCTAGATGATTTTGTTATTTTTTCTTTTTGTATCTTTTCACTATTGATTCCCCTTATATTTTGTCATTATGTCCTTGGTTGAATAGCATGGAAGGCCAGTTCTACACTGGAGTTGTATTGATATATCAAGTAAATTCTATTCATTTAACGTACAATTGAAAAAGATGGCAGAAGCACATATCCTTCATTTTCTCGCAATTTTGTTTCTTTCAAAGAATATTGAATTCAAGTTGCCTGTTCTCCAAACTGTTTATCAATAAATCCTGTGTTTTCAGAACTTCCAACAATCACCATTTCAGACTCTGGAAATCACCAAACAATGATAAACAAGGAAACAATGTAGAAATCAAAGCCAAGTAGAAGATCAGAGATCCATGTGCAGAATTTTGCAGAAAAGGGTATGTATCCGGTGGTGGTAGCATACACTCGTCGCCATTGAAGTAGACTTTCCGCGGAGATGCCCATCCTTGCTTGTAAGATGAAGGTGTTCAAATCCTTCTGAAAAAGCACTTCTGACTGAACATTTCCGAAGGCCCTGCTTCCATTAAGACATCATTGTAATATTTCATGCCGTAGAACATCGCTGTTTCATCTGCATGGAATCATTATAGACTTGTCAAGCTAAAATCTTTTCTGCCACAATTTCACCACGAAACTCGAGCAGAACTTTTTTGACACTGACTTATCCATTTGTAGGGAAATAGAGGCTGGTAATTGACGCTAAAAACTTGTATTACATTGTTGAAATTGGGATGCTGGATACCGAGGGACCAGAGCATGTAGTTTATTCTGTAGTCAAAGTTTACTACTGCAATCTTCAATTAAACTTCACATGCCAGTGAACTCGATCGGGCACATATGGTGTGTGCATTGCAGGAGAGAATGTGTTTCATTATTTGTATTGTTTGTTCCAACCACTCTAAGAATCTTCGAATTATGACTGCATCTAGATTAATTTGCTATATCATTTTGATCTGCCATAGGATATATTGAAGTCTAAGATCAAGAAAACGGGGCTTACTTGACACAAGTGTTATTGTTTTGGCAACCACAGGCACAAGTGGCGCAGGGTGTGATTTCCTGGTTGTAGAAAGTTGAGAAAGAGACACTAACAATTTGGGTTTTTCCTAGCCATGAACTGTGAGCAAGTGCAAGTCACATTCCAAGTCGCTGCATAGAATATAAGGAAATAATAATCATCATTGTCTTAATGATTATATTTAACTATCAAATGATGTTTAATACAAAGTATTTAGCAGCAATATAAACATGTAGTTATAAATATGTAGTTGTTAATGATTACATTTAAATATCAAATGATTTTAAATTAAAGCTGTTAAATTTTATATTTGTAATAAAAAAGAAACATACTCAGAGCCTGAGGTCTTCCGCGACCATCAGGAGCGAGGAACTTGGTGGAAGGCACAAGCTCTGTAGGGCCACAAGTGTAGCCATGTCCTGGACCAAGCAAGGTGAAATTCTGGGGAATTTTGTCAGTTTTATTTGAAGTACCAGTTAATCCTACAGTAATTTGGAATTGGGAGACAGAAGCTGCGCGATCTTGGCCCCAAGCTGAGAATACCCCCACTTTTGCAACAATTGGTAAATTGTTGATGGAAAGGAGCCCCAGGAATCAAGTCCACAACTGCAGGGCATTTCCTGCAGGAATGAGGAATGTTGCCTTTGAATTTGGAGCATTCACCTTGTTCAGTGGCTTGAGCACCAACCGTGGACCATATTATTTCTTTCTTTGCCCATGTCCAGCCTATAGTCCAGCCAGGGTTCATTATGTGCCTGAACGTTTGGAAATTGTTCAATGTCACCATAGCCTGAAAAATATTTGCAGCAAAAATCACCATTATTGAGAGAAATTTTTAATAAAATAAAGGGTTAATTATAATTGCCGTCAGGATTTGCCTTAATATACATTTTGATTCTTACTGTTTCAAAATTAGCAATTTTTTTTTCAGAGCAAACTAAATGTAAACCAACATTAAAATATAAATCTAGTACTTGACTAACCGTGTAGCCATCTGCAGTCCAAGCCATAATATCCCATTTAATGGTTATATTACCAGTTGGATCCAAAGGATCTTATGCAGCTGAAATCACAATCCAAAACTAAGAAATTCAATAAACACAAATAAATTAAAATCAAAACATAAGTTAGCTAGGAACAAGAATTTTCACCTACACAAGTAAAAAGAAAAAAGAAAACTGAGGTTATAGTTCTCATTGGAATAAATCCTATAACATTCTTATTATTGATTGATGATTAATTGCAAATTTTGCCAACTGGGTTAAAGAATTTGCAAAGATCAGAGTCCTAAAACTTGTTATAACGGAGCAACAAGTAGTGGTGGCGGCATGGCTTAACTACTGGTTGTTAAATACTTTACATGTTTTCAAAATTTTATAAACAAATAAATAAGGCTTTAACTATCTGTGAATTTGATTGTGTCTTTCTCTTTCCATATCGTAAAGCAACGTTTAGGTGAGAAGTGGCGGCAGAAACTTTGAGAGTCTGTTTGAATATAACATTTCAAAGGTCCTGGTTTTTTAGTAATTTTATACTTTAATAAATTTAGATGAAATTTGGCCAAATAATTTAGTGATAAAATAATAACCTTGTAGCGCGGAAGGTTAAAAATTCAAGTGAGATTAAACGTTTTGAGCCATTTCAAAATTCAAAAAACTTCAAGCCATTTAAGATTGGTTTAATAAATAAATTTATCCTAAACTTTTCATATTCTTGCCAATGCATTTTTTTTTTTTTTGTTGATTATACCATAATTTTAAAAGTTAATGCTCAAGTAAAAATTAAAAGAATATTGAATTTAATATACCAAAATTATTTATTTAACATATAAAATTTGATTAAAATTAATTGAACAATATAATATTACAAATTTAGTTAACTAAGTCATTAGTTTGATTAATAATAGTTTAACAACCCAATTAACTTCAAAAACAAAATTTAGAAACTAAATAGATAAAATATAATAAGTTTATTGACAAATTTGAGATTTTACCCCTTTAATTAATATAAAAATAATATTAATTTATTTTTAATTTTAAGTTGGGTACAATTAAAATTAAAATTTCAAGTTAGAGTATCATTGACATAAAATAAAAAAAAAAGTACAAGATATAATTGAAAAAAGATGAAAAGTTTGGGATAAATTTATTTATTAAGTTTGTAATATATCAAAGTTTTAGAATTCAATTTTGGGTAGATTTTTGTAAATTTGGAATTCTTTTTAAATTCTTTTTAGTTTTTGTACTTTTACAATTTTTGCAAATTTATTTCAAGGCCATGGTTAACTATCAGAATTGATATCAGCCTTTATCTTGATAGCTAGAGATTTTACCTAACCCCCATGCATGAAAGTTACTATAAGGAGGATTGATTTGAGGAAAATGCTAAACCTCCATCTTTTATGATTTGAGAGAATGATAAGTTACCAATGAGAATTGAGAAGGATGAAAACTTCTTCAAATTTTATATAAATTGCATGATTTAAAATTTCCTATCTAGCTATATAATCTTTATCTAAGAAAGGTTCTATTCTAAATGGCCAACTGAGATCAAAATTTTCCTGCTCTTGTAGAAAGTTGAAAACTTATACGTTATTTATCAATTGGAAACGGAATAGTTATGGTTAAACTAATATTATATATTCATTTCCTTTTTTTGAGATTAATATATATATATATATATATATATATATATATTAATAAGTCTCACCAAATATCTCAGCACACCAAGTCATCTATTTCCAATCGAACAGACCAATCAGACCAATATTTTCATTAACAGTTAACTCTGAGATTCCAATAAAGAATCAAGTCTATTATCTCATATCCCCTAAAATCTCACAAATGGTGGTCTAACTCCATGATATCTGTAATTACTTGATATTAGAAAGCCTATAAAAGCTTTTTATTTTTATTTTTTTTTAAAAATAGGCTAAACTTTAAGACAGACAATTAGGAAAACACATTCTAATCTGGCCAACACTCCTACTTTCATCTATCATCAACTCATTAAGATCCCGATAGATACCCTCAATTTTATGAAAATCCAAAGGCATGCTTCTTACTTTCTTAGCCATTCAGTCCGCACATTTATTTACTTTACTAAAACAATGACCAATCTCAATGCGTCCTTCTCTCTTCATCAGAAACTTAACCTTCTTACTCAAATTACAACAATCAATCATCATTTTTGTATTTTCTTTAAAAAAATCTATTATCTGCTTGCTTACTGTCAACTTTCACCATTAAAAGCATAATTTCACAATTAAAAGTACACAATTAATCCCAAAAACTCTTTTCTATTATTTCTATCTCTAAAACATGATTAATGACATCGGAGTTTAATCTCCGGTACTGCCGGCCAAGACTCTCTTTTTCGCAAGTTTATTATTGGATCACAAGCATATTTTTTTTTTGGCAAATGGTAACAAAATTAATCCTGTAATTCACGTAAAATAAATTTCAACTCAACGATTTCAACTTAACATTTTAACTGTCTTCTTGCAATTTTCAATCAATTTAACAATAAGTTGAGGTGGCAGTGTATCATTGAAACACTCACAGCTTTAGCGTTATTATATACTATATAATTGTTGGAAGTTTTCGGTTGATTCGAGAACTATTCTATAGAGTTTGTTAGAGTTATTTTAGCTAGTTTGAATTAGTCTTGGTAATTAGCTAAATAAGTGCTTAGTGAGCTGTATTTTCATTAATTCTATTACTTGTATGGC
>CANXYC012177601.1:0-20182 GCA_948193065.1 Aleurites moluccanus | reverse complement strand
GTTTTGACCATTTTTTGAATTAGGATTTAACTTATTTTGCGCATTATGTTTATTATTGAACCTAGAATGATATCATATGGGCCAAGTGAGAGAATGTTAGATTTTATTTTGGCCCACATGATTTATAATCATATATGTTAGGTTTAATAATTATTAAGTATTAAATTCTATAGGTCAATGAAGAGGTATGTTCTAAAGGTTGCATATTTTTGTGAAAAGTTATAATCTAAAAGTTGCATATTTTGGTGAAAAGTTATAATCCAAAAGTTACATATTTTAGTGAAAAGTTATAATCCAAAAGTTGCACACTTTGATGGAAAGGTGCTTCCTAATGTTTACAATTATAAACAGAACATCTCTCAACCATTTTCATAAGGTTTTGATTTTTTCCATCTAGAATCAATATAAAGATTAAGGGTAAGAGAGAGAAATCTATTTTTGAACATCAATCTCTACATACAACAAGTTATAACGGATCAACAAAATATTTTTTTTTTTTATCTATTCTTATATTGTGAAAATCACATAGTTCTAAGATATTTCAGATTAATGTTTATGTTAATATGAAAATTTAATTTGCATAATTATGAAATTAAAGAACTAACATTTTGGGGATTTTGATCTTAATTATCTTTTCATGAGATTCCGAAGATAAATTCTTGGTGAACTGTTGAAATCATCTGTTAAAATTTAAGTAAGGAAACGTCGTTTTTAATTTTTCACTATTTTTGAATTCATGTGACTCTTTGTTTGTGCTTGTTTTCTTCTATTTTGGAATTCTGATTTGCTTTTCCTTTTTGCTTTGAATGTGAGTTTTTTGAGATCAAATCCCTACAAAGTAGAAAGGAAATTTGATTTTTTGGTTAAATATCAAAGGAGAGAGATATTCAGGCACAAAAGAAGTTATGTATTCAAAACAGAACTATTTTGATGAAAATTGAAAAAATATTTTTATTGATTTATTTGATTAGGTTATTGGATATCTGACTAGATGATCGAAATTTATTTTAATTTTTAATATTGAATATATAAATTTAGACCGACACAATCTAAAAATTAAATTTCAATTTTCTTAGTCAAACTGATCAATTCAATCTAAATTTAAAAATCATAATTATCCTGTTATTGCTGAAATGAATGTTTAACACCAAAGGGAGAGGTCAAACTACATGATAAAAAAACCACATATATGATAATTGAATTGGTTTCCTAATTGTTGTTTATCATATATTCATATTTATTGTTGGAAACTAGAATAATCGATCCATTGATCAAAATCAATTCATTTCTACTAATGAACTTTTAGTTGGTTTAGTGGTATAAAACTAGTATCTCCAAACCATAAGGTTTCAATTATGTTATATTTATTTGATATTATTATTCGAACTATAAAAAATTATATTAAAAATATTAAATAAAAGTTATTATTTTTAAAAATAAATTTTATATGTTTTAGTTTTAAAAATTTAATATAATTAAATAATATTTTTATAATAATAATATTTAAAATAGTATAATTTTGAAAAAATAATTTCATTATTTCTAGAATTTCATCCCAAGCATAACCAAACTGGAACTGCAATCCACAAACACATTCATGGCCATTTGACATGTGTCACAGCTTAAAAGTAAAAGATAATCAATGAAAAGGGTGAAGTTGGTTCCCACTGAGAATTAAACTTTTTGGCAATATTGTGCTGTGTGATGAGTTACTTTCACTAGCTATTTTTCATAGTTCATAAACATGGTGATAGAGTAGTACAAAATTTTAAAAAAGGGCTGACCATTGGAATGAGAGTAATAATATTTGATGGCCCATACAGCTTTTACTGCATTCACAGGAAAAAAGCCTTTGCTCCACTGAAAGAGTGAAGACAGCAAAAGAATTAAAAGTAACTTTAGCCACTTGATAAGAGAAACAATGGCTCAGATTAATCTAAAGTCAAAAGGGTGAGGGTAAGAGTGAGGTCCCTCTTCTTTGCACATGCTATGCATTTAAGAAACTCACATTCTGTTGAGATGTGGGACTCATTCTATCCTCTGTTAGTGATGTTTTTTTTAGAAAGTAAAAAAATATCCTTTTTGATTTTTTATATTTTGAAATTTGTGAAGTTTGTTTTTAACAAAATGAAATCTATGATTTATAATGTTAGCAATTTAAATACTCCATCTATTTTTTTTATTTATCATTTTAAAAATTAATCCATTTTTATTAAGATATTTATTAATTAAATTTAAAATGACTTATAATTTAATTTAAAATAAAATTAAAAATATAAAATTAAATATATTATTTTAAATTTAATTAATAATTATTTTAATATGTGTACAAAACCTTAAATGATAGAAAAAAAATGGATGGAGTTCATTTTTAATATTTATTATTGTGGTGTTAATGTGGCACTAATGATACTTATGTCATTAATACCTTCAATGCTTCACATTCTAAATCATTAATAGTGCACATATTTTTTTTTGTAAAATGAAAATATTTAAAATATAAAATTATCAAATCACATAATATTTTTTTTATATTTTTTAATATTAAAAAATTAATTAAAATTATATTTATTATTGAAAAAAATATACATTTTATTATTAAATTATGTCTCAATATATATGTCAATAATGATCAATTATTATGAGATTTCCATTTAAATATTCTAGCTTCTTTCAATTTGGCATTATCATAACAAAAGTAATTTATTTATACATATTGTATCTTTAAATTTTTATTTTTTATATTAAGAATTTTTTGCATAATAAAAATAAAAATAATAAGAAATTATATAACGATAATATATAAGTTACTAAAATATTATATTATATTTTAAAAATTATACTATTTAATATATAAAACTTGAAAAATTTAGAGATGTATAAATAAGACTTTCTTTTTTGTAACTTTAAGAATTTTCATTACAAAAAATTAATATAATTTCTAATGCTTTTTAAAAATAAAAAAAGTAACAATATGTAAAATAAATAAATAAGTAGGATAAATAATATTTTTAATAGATTATAATTATTTTCATTATATTCTTCCGTAATTCTTTTTTTTTATTGAATGATTGATTATTTGAATTTTTACATTAGTATATAAAAATAAAAATATTAATGAAAATATCAATTTAAAAATTCATTATAATATATAATTGTTATTATTTATATAAAGTATACTATAATTTAATATTTATATATTTTTTATTTGTAATAGTATTCATATACACTTTTTTTTTAAGACACATGAAAATTAATTAAAATTAATTTTTAATAATAAATTGTGCAGAACATAAATTTATAAATTATTTTAAATGTAAAGTCAAGTATGATATATAGTTTTAAATTATTTTAAATAGAGAATTTAATCCCAATAAATACATAAACTAAACCTCTGCCCAAATGGAGGTAAAAAACAAAACCTTAATTCGCAATTGAATAAGACCAGCAAGTACTGGAGGAGGGCATCTTTAATTTTCAATAACCAAATTAATTATTATTCTCTCTCTCATTCTCTCTCTCTCTCAGCTTTAAGCCTATTGGCCTTCACGGGTGTTGATTCTTTCCTTTTTCTACATGACAACTCCCACTCCTGAGTCCTGAGGTCTGCTCTTTTATATATATTTATATACATTTCTTATTACTGTTACTTTCTTTGTCCTAAATTGAAACATATGCATCAATAATCATGCCTACACCTTCTTCTTCTTCTTTTCTCCTTCTCGCTTCACTATCAATTGTTTTCACTTATCTGCTAATTTTTTTGCCAATTTCTATAGCCAAATCCACCAACCCCACTCGCCGTCCACGCCAACTTTCTGTTACTTACTATGCAAAAACTTGCCCTCAACTTGAGCAACTTGTTGGTTCAATCACTTCCCAACAATTCAAAGAAACACCTGTTTCAGGGCCAGCCACCATTCGTCTATTTTTCCATGACTGCTTTGTAGAAGTAATTAATCTCAATTTTACATCACTTTTCATTACTAATTTTTTCTATGCATGCTTCCACATTTTACCAAAATTTCTCTCACGTTTCAAGAAAATTGTGCATTGCCATTTTAATGCATTAATTTTAATTAATAGATTTTTTGTTTAATTGAAGGGCTGTGATGCATCTATTCTGATATCAACAAAGCCTGGAAGCAAAGAGTTAGCAGAGAAGGATGCAGAAGATAATAAGGACTTAAGAGTGGAGGGATTTGAAGGCATTAGAAAGGCTAAGGCTTTGGTGGAGAGCAAATGCCCTGGTGTTGTTTCTTGTGCAGATATTCTTGCAATTGCTGTCAGAGATTATGTCCACCTGGTATGGCCCTATTTTTTCCTTATCCTTCATATATAAATATATATATATATTATTATAATTTTTATAAATTAGCTTCGGTTGCAACTTCTACTTTAATTCTTTCAACTATTGGACGCGACTCTAGTGCTACTAAGTAAAAAACTCATTGGTCATATATCATTGTTATTAATAATGCTTATATATAGCTGTTATAAATTATGCTTCGACTGAAGTTGAAATTGATAATTTTTAGAAATATTTTTTTGCTACTAAACTAAAGCTTATTGGTTGTATCCTATGTCTTTAAACCTTAATTACCTATCCCTTTTAGTCTTCAATAGGGGCACATGGATAGCAAAATTTCCCAACAAAGAATGGGATTTTAATGGTAACTTGCTGCACATCTCCCCACAAAACAAAGTTGGGGTGTGTGTGCAAAGGGCAATAGATAGTGGGAGCCACAGATGGTTCCAACAATGTCACTAAAATAATAATTATATTGAAGGTATATTTTGATATCAATTTAATAAATTTGATATAATATATACTCCAATTAATGTATATATTATGAGATAGTCTGTTTATATAGTGAAGAACAAAAAGGATATTTAATTTCCCCCTACCTGTTTGTAGGTTGTGAATTTGTATATACCTTGTGGGTGCTCTTAATGCTTCCAAAGCAGAAAGGTAGAGAGGAAGGATTGGTTTTGTCACTTTTGAAAAAAATTATATAACTCAACACACTATTCTAAAGGAAAAAAACAAAGGAAAAAAATCAAAATTCCATGTGCACTATTTGTCTTTATAATAACAGTATGTGATCTGAACAGCTAGGTCACTGTGCTGCTAATTTTTCCTTAGCTAAGCTGAATTTAACACTATTATATGAAAGTCAAAGATTAAACGATTTAGATGAGCATCGAGACACTAACAAGTGCATGCCAGTACTAGAAGGGACAAGAACACTATCATTAAATTAGACTTGGATTGGTTTTCTAGCCTTTCTTGTGATATATATATATATATATATAATGGGTTACAAAAGTTGACTCGTAATATTATCTAATTATGCGATAAAGGGTGCTCTAATTTCATTTATTAATTATTTACATGGAACAGGCAGGAGGACCTTATTACCAAGTGAAGAAAGGAAGATGGGATGGGAAAATATCAATGGCATCAAGAGTACCCTTAAATCTCCCCCGTTCAAATTCAACAGTAGATCAGCTGCTTAAACTTTTCAACTCCAAAGGATTAACAATGGAAGATTTAGTAGTGCTTTCAGGTGCACATACAATAGGATTTGCCCATTGCAAGCAATTTGTTAGCCGTCTTTACAATTATCATGGCACAATGCAGCCTGACCCTGCCGTTGACCCAAGGCTACTGAAGGCATTAAAAATGTCATGCCCACAATTTGGTGGAAATGAGGATATTGTAGCCCCATTTGATGTTACAACTCCTTTCTTGTTTGATCATGCTTATTACGCTAATTTGGAGGCCAAATTGGGCCTGTTGGCCACTGATCAAGCCCTGTTTTTGGACCCAAGGACTAAGACCATAGTTCAGCAGCTTAGAACGGATAAGCAAAAATTCTACCAAGCATTTTCCCAAGCAATGGATAAAATGGGTTCAATTGGTGTAAAAAGGGGAAGAAGACATGGAGAGAAGAGAAAAGATTGTAGCATACATGCCTCACATTAGGTGTTTTGGGTCGAGTTTGATGTTTGGGATTAACTTGTAGAAGAGGCTTTTGTGAATGCAAGGAGAGATTAAAAGAACTTATTTGAATATTCTTTATTCACATGATTTTGGAAGAAACTAATTAAGCTGGATTTTATGTTGAAAATTTCATACTGATATTTGTCATATAAAATATTTTTAATTGTAGCTATTACACAGTTTAGAACTTTAGATATTGCCTTTTCTTTAACCTATTCATTTTTTTTACTATTTTCATATTAAATTAAAATTATTAAAAGAGAGAAAATAGTTAAAATTTTGATCTTGTTTTATTTAATTATTTATAACTCATAGTTAATATAAAATATTTAATGATTATTAAAAATAAATATTTAATATTTATTTTTATATTTAAATATTATATTTTATAAGGTAATTTAATATTTTTATTTTTATTTTAAAAATTTTTAAATTATAATTTTAACAAATTTGGCAATTTAACAATTAATTAATAGCCATTAAAAAAAAAAATTAACTGCAGCGTCAAAAAACTTCCCCAAACACCCACTCCATTCCGTAACTTGCAACATATCACAACCATTTGACCTCCGAATGAACTGCTACTGCCTCGCCCCTCCTCCGTCCTTAACAACTATACGCTCTATTAACAATTACGTCACTGCCGCCAGCTTTACCACTAGCAGAACAGGACTTCAAATCAGAGCCATGAGAGCCGTTGTCCAGCGAGTTGCCTCCGCTAGCGTCGAGGTCAAATTTTCTAATATCTTTCTCATTCTCCTCTTTTATCCTATAATTCATCGGAATTTCATACCAATACTTTATTTTCAGGTCGACGGCCTTGTCGTATCGGAGATTGGGCCGGGCCTTCTCGTCCTCGTCGGCCTCCACGAGTCCGACACCGATTCAGATGCTGATTACATGTAGAAACCATTTCCAATTTCCATCTCTACTAATACTTACATAAAATTCATATGTGTGTTTTTATATAATTAGAAATGAAATTCTGCAGATGCCGTAAGGTATTAAATATGAGATTATTCCCAAATGAAGCTACGGGTAGAGGGTGGGACCAGAATGTAATTTCCACTTTCCATCCCTGTTTCACTCTCTCTGTATAATCTCATGTGGTAAATATAAAATGTTTTTATGTCTAATTAGATTGATTTTGTGCGTATCTATGCAGGTTATGCAGAGAAATTATGGAGTGTTGCTAGGTATTTAGATATGAGCTTTCCTCATTTGCTATTGCGTGTGTATATGCGTGTGTATAATTTTCTGGAAATTTTTAGAAATGCAGAACTTTTATGTATATAGTTGTTGCATAGTTTGCTTAATTGATATAATTCTAGGAAGTTTGATTTCTAGGTTAATGTTAATGTATCTTTAATTCAATTTTTCTTTATAAAAAAAAAATATATGAATAACATTACAGTGCTGTTTGGTTGTGGCAGTCAGTCAGTTTACATTGTATGGAATCTTGAAGGGAAACAAGCCAGATTTTCATGTTGCAATGCCTCCCCTGAAAGCAAAACCATTCTACGATTCATTAGTAGAAAAATTTAGGAAATCTTATAGGCCGGATGCGATAAAAGGTACCTCTCATTGCTTACCTCTCATAATGTTTTTTTTTTTCTTTGGGCACTGTCATTTGATACCAATCAACCACTATATGTAATTCATAGATAATAGTCTGTAATTTAACAAATTATGATCTTGTGGTGGATAATCTAACACTCTTGGTCTTAATGCAATTACATGAAGAAAAACAGTAGATTTTCCGCAACCCAATTTGCAAATGTACCTTCATATAACGAAGGATTTTTAGAGGAGAAAAGATGTTAGATTGCAATTGAATAACTCTAAATGTGCTGGTGAATACATCGAGTGTTTTATTTATTGTTTTTTTGACTTCTTTTTGAAATGTTTTATTCAGATGGTGTGTTTGGTGCAATGATGAAGGTAAGACCACCACCCCCACTAAGTTTTTAACCTTTTCTTTTTCTGCTTTCATAATTTTTCATGAGAACCACTTCCTGACTTAGATATTTTTGGTTTTTCTGAAAGGTTAATCTAGTTAATGATGGACCAGTGACAATGCAGCTTGACTCATCGCAAGCATCTAAGTGAGTACCCCTAGCTGAGATTATCATGGCCAACTTAATCAAGTTCAGTTATTTTCATGATTTAAATTATTGCGAATATGAGTTGAGCCTAATAGGGGTTGCTGAACTATTTCAGGAGCTCAAATGAAGGAGAATAAAAAGTTGGTTAGGTGGTATGTTCGTTGACATCCACATAAAGCACATGTTCATAATTTCCGAGGTTAAAGTGTGGCCGGTGGGATGCTAGACAATGATTCTAATTTGAAACTCTACTTTAGTGACCATTTTAATTCTAATGTAGTAAGATCTTCCTGCCAATTCTGCCAAATTGAAGAAAAAAAATTGCAGCATTTAAACCTTCTCTAAACCCCGTTATCTTTACCTTCACTGCATAAGACTTATTGGACAAGACTGCCAGTCAATGACTGTTATAGTAACATTGCATTCCCGTGAGTTTTAAGCTCAAAAATTATTCTTTACACAGTAACACGTCGAGCTGGAGTTTTGATGTATAACATGATACATGGTGCTTCTGTTTTCAGGTATGACTCATATTCAGTAGTCTAACAACTTGAAAAATAAAAAAATTTCCGCCCATGATTTAGCAGAAAAGCCTAAATGATACATTTGAAATGGATGCATCATCCAACTACATGATTCAAGCTCTCCAGTGGTTGATTTTTTATCAGTGAATTAACGCCCATCATTGATGTGATTTTAGGCGAAGCAATACTATATTCTGTCAAAGCCCGGTACCAAAATGTTGGTCTCTCGAGCAGAATAATGTCAATATTGTCTCTCATCTCTATTTTGGGAACATAATCTATGTGTAGCAGTTATCCAAGTCCTTCCGATCAAAACAACTCTAAATTACCTTGTCTGGGCATCTGGACCAAGAGATATATTACCTGTGCTGAAAGCAAAGAGGTTCTATTTCCAGGTACAATTGATATACTGCAGGTCAGATCATCTAGTTTGGCCAGAACAAAGAGGAAATTACTGCAGAAAGCATTCAACTATTCAAGGTTAATCAAAACAACAAAACCTATTTAAGATTGCTCAGATTTTTCATCTTATAAACGTTATCCTACCTAATTTACAGCATATTCAGTATTAGACGAAAATGCAACAATGGGAACTTCAGCAAGGGCAGTTGACCTGAGCGAAAATCCATGCTAGAATCAGATGATAATTTTGTTTCGAGATGCATCTTGTATTTGAAAAAGTTAGTATTTTTAGTTTGGGTGAGCATGGATCCTGAAATTACTAAACTGAATTGAAAATTTTTCAAAATCGAAAATTTCATTTACTGTTTAATTATATCTACTGATAAAAATATTTTGGGATGATTTTGGATCTCATTACCATACTCGAACTGAAACTTGAGCCAAACTATATTATAAAATAATCGATATATATATATATATTAAGTAATTAATTGATTTCATATTATATTTTGTTAATCGTGAATTTATAATATCAATTTAAAATTATGGATAAGGAATATTAATATATATAAAAGTACATGAACTAAAGAGAAAAAAAAAATTAAAATATATAAATATATGTATTTAAGAGAAATAAAGGTGTAAATATAAAAAAATGTAAAATATATTATTATATAACATGTATAAAAATATATATAATAAAGAGGGAAAAATAAAAATATATTAATATATGAATTGAAGGAAATAAATAAATAAATATGTAAAATTCAAAAATATGAGATTATATTGAATTCTTGACTAAATATTAGTTTTATAAAATTTTAATCATTAATTAATTCTACTTGAGTTGCAAACTCATTTACTTAAATAGATTTTACAATTTTATATAAGTTAAAGCATAAAAACACAAAATTAAACTTAAATTTTTATTTTGTAACATATACTTTAAGTAATAATAATTAATTAATTACTAACAAGTATTAAGATATAAGTAATAACTAGTAACTAATAAATATTAATTGGTACCTATTAATTACTTAATATTTACTAATTATTAATTTACACGTATGAAGAAGGAAAATACAATAAAAATAATAATATGATTAATAAAATATGATATTTTTTTGAGACATCTAAAAACATATGAAAACCATTTTAGAAGAGAGATACTATTAGTGTATAACTCATCCATTATCAACAACATTTATATTGTCATCACAGACAACAACTAGTGATTCATCCTCACTAATTAAGGGTTTACCACTTAATTACTGCTCATTGCAATTACATAACAAAATGGAAATATCAACATGATACAAAGAAATCATACACCAAATAATTGACTCTTTGAGAAGAAGGAAGGAGAGTGGAGTTATTTTCAAACATGACTTTGAAAAAGCTTTTGATTCCATTATTTGGGACTATTTGCTGGAAGTTCTAGATTGCATGGGATTCGGTAGAAAGTGGAGATGTTGGATTTTGTAATGCCTGTCACAAGCTTCTGCTTCGGTTCTTATCAATGGCTCGCCTTCACCTTTCTTCAGTGCTCAGAAGGGTTTAAGGCAAGGTAATCCTTTATCACCTTTCCTATATGTCATTGCAGCTGAGGGCCTCACCAAAATCTTGCAGAATGCAACCGCTGCAAACTTGTTTCGTGGGATTAATGTCATTAAGGATTCTTTTCCGGTCTCCTTCCTTCAATTTGCTGATGACACTATAATATTTTGTCCCGCAAAGATACCTTATTTGTCTAATATCAAGAATCTGCTCTTGTTTTTTCAGCTAACGTCAGGGCTGAAGGTGAATTTTCAGAAAAGCCTTATTGTGGGAATCAATGTGGACCAATCCTGGATTCTGAATACCTCTCTCCTGTTAAGATGTAAACACTCCACTCTTCCAATAAACTATTTGGGTTTTCAGTTGGGTTCTAATCCTAAAAGAGTGCCTATGTGGGATCCTATTGTGGAAAAATTTAGAAAAAAGCATTGTTCTTGGAAGGCCAGACATCTCTCTTTGGCAGGGAGGCTCACCTTAATCAAATCAGTGCTAAACAACCTCCCCATTTATTATTTGTCTTTATTCTCCATCCCTAAGTCAGTAACGGTGAAAATTGAAAAAATCCAAAGAAAATTCTTCTAGAGTGGTTGTTCTCAGCAGAATAAGATGCACTTGGCTAAATGGCAGTTCGTCTCTAAACCGAGAGGTTGGATCAATCTTGGATAGGAATAAAGCTCTCCTATTTAAATGGCTTTGGAGGTATAGAGTTGAGCAAAAATCATTATGGAATAGAGTAATCAATACAAAATATCATCATGAGGACCAACTTCTACCATTTCAATCAATATCAATTTGTCGGGCTTATGGTCTGGAGTTCTAAAAAATGGCTCCCAAAATCCTCAATTGAAATCGTCCTTTATTCAAAACATCAAATACTGTCTGGGGAATGGATCTTCAATCAGATTTTGGCTGGATTTCTGGACTGGCGATGCACCGTTCTATTCCAAATATCCTAGGCCCTTTAATCTCTCTCTAGACCAGAAAAGCACCATTACAAGCATCGGTTTCTGGGATGGCAGTTCATGGGTTTGGAATCTTAGATGGAGAAGGCAGCTACATTCATGGGAAGAATCTCTCCTCTCGTCATTACTTGTTGACATCTGTGATGCTAAGCCAAAACTGAACTTCAATGATCGTTTAATTTGGACTCTCAATCCAAAAGGTACATTCTCTATTAATTCCATTTTTAGGTTAATTGATGATAAAGACCCAATTCCATTCTTATCATCGATTAGCTCTAGTTTTTGGAAAAGCTTAGCACCTCTGAAGGTGGAACTCTTTGTGTGGCTTGTTATGTTGGGCAGAATCAACACTAGAGATGCTCTAGCTAAGAAAGGAATCATAGATCCTTCTTCGAATGTATGTACAATGTTTTTTAATTCGATTGAGGAACTCAATCATCTCTTATTGCATTGTGAGGTTGCTTGGTCACTATGGTCTTCTCTAATGGCTTGATGGGTTATAAATTGGTGTTGCTCACCCTCTATAAGGTGCCTGTTTGAACAATAGTCCATGTGGGCTAAAGGAAAATTTCAAGGCAAAGCATGGTTTACTCTGTTTTTTTGTGCATTGCGGTCTATATGGCTAATGAGAAACGAAGTGGTCTTTAAGAATACATCTGTTAGCAGGGTGAAATTATTTGATTTAACTCTGGTGGGATTTTCTGCTTGGATTATGGCCACCGGACCTTCTTTCCCCTACTCATCTGCCCATATTTTTAGTTTTTCCGAGTTTATAAAGAACTAACAGCAAAATCCAAAACAGAAAATTCGTATTTCTTGGTTACCCCCACCTCCTGCCTCCCTTAAGTGGAATGTAGATGCATCTGTTATTGGTAAGCCGGAACCTGCTGGAATTGGGGGAGTTCTTCGAGATCATTTGGGATTCTTTATCTGCATTTTTTCTTGTCCTATAAATATATGCGACTCCAATGAAGCTGAAATTCGAGCCATTGATAAAGCATTGGAAATTTCATCTTCAAGCTCACAGTCGAAAAATCTCATCTGTCCCTTGTTCATTGAGTCAGATTCTGCTAATGCTATTATCTGGATCAAAGATGATGTTAACTTATCTCCTTGGAAACTATGGGATATCATCACAAGCATTCAGGTGAAAAGCAAACTCTTTCCTTCCATTTCATTCATCAATATCTCAAGAGATATCAATTACACTGCTGATTCTTTGGCCAAGGCTGCTGTTCATAGAAAGGAAGACTTCATAGCCTGGTTGTAATTTTCTTGAACTGCTCTCATTTAGATGCTTTTCCTCACGAGCATAGAATGGGTCTTGTTTGCTAGAGTCTTCTGTTTTAAATGCTGCTGTGTTTTTTTTTTTTTTTTTGCTGTTATTGATGTACTGATACTTTAGCAATTCTTCCCTGTGTATTTATTAGTTTTCGCAAGGCTGTTGGATGGCTCTTGTGTAGTCTTTTAACACAACAGCTTACTAAGTCTGAATCATCTGTAACCAAAGCTTTATTAATATATTAATCCTTCTTATCAAAAAATAATCACAACCTCGCAGGCTAATGTATGACATGTTCAATCATGTAATTGACGTTTTATACTCAAGGTATATCCCAGTAATGATTAATGGCACTATTTGAAATAATTTATTTATAAAAATTTAAATAAATTAGATTCAATTCTTCTACATCATTAGAATTTGAAATAATTAAATATTTGAAATGTATCATTATATCTATTTTTTTATAATTTTATATCTCAAATTCTAATTCAATTATGAATGATTATTTGTCTAAAAAAATCATATATTATTTATAAATAAAATACAATATTATATTTAAATTAGACTAATTAAATATATAATTTTGGTAATGTGGAGTGTCAAAAGACTCCAATAATAATTAATAGAGTTGTATAAAAATTAATGCAACTGATTAAATTAAATCGATCCAATTTAATTCAAATAAAAAAAATCATAGTTTTATTATTAATATGGTTCGGATTGATTTAAAAAATAATTAAATTAATTTTTTTTATTTGATTCTGATTTAAATATATAAAATCTATTAAAATCAAACTGAACAGAAGTATATTAAAATTATATATTTATTTTTATGCATCTAAATTCTAGTTTTATAGTTTTTTTTATTTAGATTAAATTTTGAAAATGTTTTTCTTTTAAATTAATTTTTATTACATAATATAAAATTTTTATCTATTTAAAATATAATTACTCTTATTTTAATCTTTCATCAATCTATTTAAAATTTAACTTCATGTTATAAAAATATTTAATTTATAAACTACTTATTATTTATTTATTTTTGTCTTATAATTTAAATCGATCATATCAATTATTTAAACTGAAATTTAATAATATTGATTTGGATAATTTTTAATCTCACTTAATTTATATATGATTTAAATAATTTACAAATTAATATGATTACTTTAGTTATAATTATTTTCTCTAAATTGATGAAATTCAAACATTTTAGTAACTACAAGTAATACCACTAACTCATTTGCCATTGACCCGTTGCAATTAATGATATAACCTAATTTCAAATTTACTTAATATTATATTTTAAGGGCCTATTTGTCTATTTATGCTTTACATTGGCTGTAACTATTATATATATATATATATATATATATATATTAAAAGTAAAGTAGAATTTAAAGATATGAAAATAAAACTATTTTGAAAATCGATTAATATAATAATAATGTTATTATTATTTTTTAATTTTTATTAATTTTAAATTATATTATATATCATAATAATATAAAAAAAGAAAAAAAAAATGGAATATAAATTCTCTTAATCTTTACACAAAGGCGTCCACATCTTTTTAGATTATAAGTTGAAATAGTGTCTTTTTTTTTTTTTTTTTTTTTTAAATTATGAGAGAGAAAAAAAATTGATTATAAGTATATTATTTAGAAAATATATATATGAGTTATATTTTGATAAGTAAATAATGTCTTTTTTATAACACCCATTTTGAAACACCTTAATTTATCTTGTTTTTTCTATTTAGTTATTAAAATTTTATTTCTCCATATTGACCCCAATTTTTTTTTTTTTTTTTTTTTTTTTTTTTTTTTTTTTTTTTATATTGAGAACTTTTTAATGTTAAAATTATAATTGATGAGAAATTTTATAACACCAATTTAAAAATATTAAAAAATATTAATTTTTTGTTATGAAATTATCAAAGTTATATTAAAAAGAAAGATTCACTTTTACATCCCTAAACTTTTTCAAGTTTTATTATTAAATAGTGTAATTCTTTTAAAAATAATATAACACTTTAATAATTTATGCATTGTTGTTACATAGTTTCTCATCAAATATGAAAAAATAAAAATTTGAAAATTTATTATGGACAAATAAAATTTTATGGGCTTAATAGATAAATCACGTAAAGTTAACGGCTCCATGATTTGTTTTTTCATTAAAAAAAAAACAAAGAATAAATTATTTTAATACTTCTAAAACATGATGTAATTAGAGAGATAAGAGGAGTCTTAACCTTTCAATTCACTTGAAAATATATATATTATTCTAATATAATTAGTCTAAATTTTTAATTAATCCTTCAAAATTTCTAATTCATCATTTTAAAATTAATTTTTTTATAAATAATTATTTAATTATTTCTTATTCTATAATTATGGAAGATCAATAACAATTTATTCAATTAAAAGTATACTTTTATAGAAAATATAATTAATTACTATCATTTAAAATAAAATTATTAGAAAGTTTAGAAATAAAATTAACTTTTTTATTTTTTATTTTATTATTAATTTTAGCCCCTCAAATAAATTTTTCCAGCCTTAATTATCACTCTAGCATTTCCTATTTCAAAATTAGCATTTTTAGCTATTGAAATTTCTTAATCACTAATATTTTAATTCTTACTTATTAAATTATAAATTTTACTACATTTTAGTCATTTTTATTTTAAAATATACACTTTCATAAAAAAATTTAAAATATAATATAGTTTAGCCCTCAAATTATCATATTATAAAACACTTTAATTCCTCAAAAACTTGCATTGTTCTTTTTTCTTTTAGAATTTAAAACTTGCATTTTTCATTAACATTATTATATGAACTAAAAACAATTAATTTTGAAAAGTGAGGACTAAGATTTTTGTTATGATAAATCTTTAAGATATTACAATTATATACTCAAATAAAAATGACGAGTCTAGTTTTCGTACATCAAAATTTCTATAATAGTTTGATTTTTTTTAGCCCATATAACAATCTAAATCCCAATATGTATATAAATACACATTCAATCAATTTTAAAACGATTAAATGAGTTATTTTATAAGATCACACAATAAAAATGATTTATCATTGGTGGAATTGAGAGATGAAAATTATACAGTGGATTAAAATTAAAATTAATATATATAATATTATATTGTTACAGCATATATAAAATGAGCAGTTGACAAAAAAAAATTTAGTGTAATTATTATCTTTTTAATTTTCAATAATTATATAAAATCCATTTGGTTATTTTTTTAGTGATAATTGTTAGTTGCTTATGAAAGTTTTAATTCAGATTTTTTTTTTATAAATAATTTTTATTTATTTAAATAATAGATTAAATTATTTTATTAAAAATATTTAAATAAAAAAAATAAAAATAAATATTTATCCTTAATTATTATTATATATATTAGTAATAATAATTTTATTAAATATTTAACAACAATTAGTTATTAATTATCAACAACTACCTCTATTTTTTTATTTGTTGTTTTAGAATTCATCCATTTTCATTTTTAATTGTCGTTTTAAATTTTTAAAATAATATTTATCCATTTTTTTTCTATAGCATTTAATTAAAATATAATAACTTAATTTAAGATAAAATTAATGAGATAAAGTTAAATAAATTATTTTGAATCTAATTAATAAATATTTTAATATATATGTAAAATTTTAAATGATAAATAAAAAAATGAAGGAAGTAATAATTAATAACCGTTAACTGACATATCTAAATTAATTGGGTGAAAGAAAGAAGGAAGTTTCAATAATTAAAATACTACAAGAGCAGCATATAGTGTGTGGATAAATTTATTAGCATGGTTATCGAGTTGTCATAAATTTAGATCAATTTAATGAATTAAATTTAACATTTTCTATTAAGAATAAATAAAGAAAGAAAAGAGCAAGTTGTACTGAAATATCCCCCTTTTGTTGAAAACCATAGGTCTCAAACTGTGAAAGGCCAATTAATATGAGCATGCCATACAACATAGCATGTGAGTAGTTGCAAGGTTGGTGAGAACCATAATTAATATGCAAAATGAAAAAATAAAAAATAAAAAAAATTGTTGCTTAGCAATTTTGTTTTGGCACATGGGAAAATATAGTGATTTTTTAAAAAAGAAAATTTAAACTAATTATACTATTTGTAAAAATAATTATTTTTTAATAATATATAAGACAATTTATTAGTAAAAATTTGATAAAACACATCTTAAAATTTCTGAATTTTTTTCTTTTTTATTATTGAGTCTTTAATTTTGATTTTTTATATATTCAATCTTTTAGTTATTAATTTCTAGTTTATTGAAAGATTTTTTCAGAGTGATACATGAAAAGAAATAAAATTACTGATTAGGATTATACAAACTGACATGCTAAATAAAAAAAAATTAAAAATTAAAAGTGGAATTGAAAATCTACAAAGATGGTGCCCTTTTTCACTATCTCTTCCTCTCCCTTTCCTTTTAAGTTCTTCCTCTCACCATTCTCATGCCTAGAAGCTACTTTTTCTTCTGCAATAGCATCATCGTAATTAATACCATTAATAATAATTAAATCAAGAAAATATCCAACCGTCACAACCACAAAATAATAAAATTTGCACCGTTTTTGTGGATTTTCAATTCTGTTTTTAATTGAACGGAGAAGAGAATCTCTGAAACAACCAAGCATCAATAACCACTAATTAACATCACAATGAAGATAAAATCTCTATAAGAAAGCACATGAACAGTGGCGGGTCAAAAGTAAAAACCCACCCCGTATTCTTCCTCTTCATAATCGTATAATCCCATATCAAATAATAACCTCTTCTTCTGGTCTAATAACATTGTTAACAGAAAATCAATTACGAATACCAATAAAGAGGAATAAAACCCACATGAACCCTCAAAATAATTACCTGAATATGCCTCTTGAATTTGTTAGAATTTCCTTTCGGGTTCACTCAACAGAGAAGGGGTTCTTATCCAACTATCAGGATGTCATTGTTGCACCACAAAAAAATGATATGAAAAAATCCCACCAGAATCAAAGCCAAAGTATGCTAAACCTTAGTCACATTCTCAAACACTTACCATAGCAAGTCTGAGATAAGCACCTTTTTTTGCATTTCTAAAAGATAGAGTTTGGCAGAAAATTCAAGGCTGGCAGAGGAAAAATGCTTTCGAGAGCTGGGAAGGAAATTTTGCTTAAAACGGTTGTTCAGGCTATGCCCAATTATATTCTGGGTATTTTTCTTATCCCATTGGATTTGTGTGCAAAGCTTGAGCGAATGATGAATTCGTTTTGATGGGGATGTAGCTCAAATTCGAGAGAGGGTATACGTTGGAAGATTTGGAAGAATTTGAGTACTCACAAGAGTTAAGGAGGATTGGGTTTCAGGAACATCCACGATTTTAATATTGCCATGCAACTCAAACAAGGATGGAGAATGCTTACAAATCCTGAATCATTGATGGCCCGAGTGTACAAAGCTAGATACTATCCTTGGACTTCTTTTGTAGACTCAAAGTTGGGATATAATCCAAGCTATATATGGCGGAGTGTTTTGGCAGCTAGGCAACTTGTGAAGGTAGGATCAATTTGAAGACTGGGAAAAGGTGTGAATATCTCCATATGGGATAGTCCTTGGTTACCAAATATGAATAATCCATTTGTTAGCTCTGATAAGGTGGAAGGTATTCATGGGAATATAGTGGTTGGACTTATGAAGGTGGATAAGAATGAATGGGATTGGGATGTGATTAATGGCTTGTTTAATGAAAGAGATAAAGAGAAGATTGCAGCTATAGCATTGAGTAATAAGAGTGTGGAGGATAAACGACAATGAAGTAAAAATCCTAAAGGATCCTATACTATTAGAAGTGCCTTACTGGATGCCTCGTCACAAAATGTTACTCATAGTAGGAGTAGTGTGTGGTCGAAGTTATGGAGTTTAAATATTCTGCTGAAGGTAAAAAATCTTTTATGGAAAGCATGCTCAGATTGTTTGCCAACTAATATTCAAGTTATAAAGAGGCATGTTGATGTGGAATTTTCCTGTCAGGTATGTAATGCTGGGTTGAGGATAATATTTATTCACTACTTCAGTGTCCTTTTGCAAGAGATTGCTGGTATCGGTGTTCAATAGGCTTTGTATGTGGAGATGCGACTGACTTTGGGAACTGGTTTAGTCGTGTGGTTGAGCAATGCTCTATGGAGGAGTGTTGTGAGGTTGGGATGATTTGCTGGGAGTTGTGGAATCATAGGAATGATGTGGTCTGGAACGGGACTAGGAGGCTGCCAGTTCAAGTAGTTTGCAGTGCAGGCTCTTTCATGCAGCAATAAAGGCAGGCAAGGGAGCTCTCTGCTGATACGGGGTTTGCTAGTGAGTTGTTGGGTACTGCAAGATGAAAACCTCCTACATTAGGCAGAACAAATATCAACGTGGATGCTGCTCTCTTTGGCCAGGTTGGTAAATTAGGACTAAGTTGGATTGGTCGTGATCATGGTGGGACTTTTGTCTTTGCTCGATCCAAGCTGGTACAAGGATTAATGCTGCCCAAAGTTGCTGAGTGTCTTGCGTTTATAGAAGTTCTAAGCTGGATAAAATAGTGTAGGATGTCTCATGTGACAGTAGAGACTGATGCACTAATAGTAGTCCAAGCTATGCGTAGGAATGGGGAGATGACTCTTGTTTTGGACTGATACTGGATAATTGCAGGGACATGGCAAAAGAGATCCCAGACTTAGAAGTTTGTTTTGTGAGGAGAAGTGCCAATAAGGCAGCCCATCTTTTAGTCAAACAAGCTATTTATTTAGGTTCTGGTGTGGCTAGTTATATTGAGCTTTTTTCTTAAAAATAACCAAAAAAAAAAAAAATTTACCATTTTATAACAAAATCTATTATTATTACCAATTTATACCAATAGCGTATCTGATACCCGCGCTATCTGACGCATGGCCCGCATTATCTGACACAGCGCATTCAAAACCCGTACTTCTGACGCAGCGCATCTAAAAATTGCGCTATATTTTTATTTTTTATTTTATTTTTTTTAAATTAATATTTTTTTTTAATTTTTTATTAAATTAATTTAAAAATACAGACCTCTAATTTTTTTTTTTTATTTCAGTTAGCACAATATCTATAAATAATTTTTTTTTTAAATTAATAGCCAAAACTAGTTAATGGTATTTTTATTAAAATCATGATAGTATTAAATTTATTTAATTAAATAATTAAATTTTAAAAATAAATATTTTTGATGTATTATATTTTTATTGTTAAATTATTTATTTTAGAAAGTTTAGTTAAAATTAATAATTTACACA
>CANXYC012177575.1:0-26479 GCA_948193065.1 Aleurites moluccanus | reverse complement strand
CTGTGTGCTCTATCTGTTTCGTTTGGTTTATAGAGAGATATATATATATATATATATATATATATATATATATATATATATATATATATATATATCATTGTTAAATGGGCTTTGCCCAGTATATAGTCTGTAATTCATTCTTCGTAAATGTACGAAATTTGAATTGGAACTTTGTGACTGATTCATAGTCCAAGACGGAGAAGGCCTTGACCAAGAAAACTTAAAAAGATAACTGAAGAATCCCATTAAAGAAAAAGAGGTCCCCATTTCCCAGGCCAGACAAAAATTAATACTTGAAAAGTAAATTTCAACCATTGTTTTTGAATTTAATAATTAAAATTTTCTTTTCATTCACAAGAAAAATTTATTCAAACTGGAAACCTACCATCATATTAAATTTTGGATATCATAATAATATAAATTATTTAAATATTTCGTATCATATTAGTATCGAATGTCATTATCTAAAATTTTTAAAATAAATCATCTCTTTAGACTATAAGAAGGGAAATATAGAAAATAATAAAAGAAATAAAATTTTAACATTTTTCTTTTTCTTTTTTCCTTTGTTTCTTTCATTATTTTCTCTCCAAATCAGAGAAGAAAATAACAATCCTTATTTTCCTTCCCATTTCCAACTAAGGAAAAAAATCAAAATTCACTTTCGTTTTCTTCCCCTTATTTTTCACTATCCAAACATAGGCTTAAACTTTTAAGTCAGGAACTCTTCAATATATATGAAAATAGGATTACTAATCTTAAAGAAAACACAAGCCATTTACCACACTTGTGACCAGATATTCTGTACATTTATCAGAGAAAAAAAAAATCGAAAAGGTAGATATGAAAAGTATGTATGCTAGCGAATAGGGGGAACCAGAGGACATTTTGACCCTGTTCAGCTAATATACAGTGATAGATCTTTGGTGTGATCATGGAACAAAATGTGATAGGAAATGCAATCTGAAATTATCTGACTGACAGGAACATATTATTAGCTATACTGTATTGTAACAATCACTGACAAATGACGAAGAATGTTCATTTTTTGCTTCAAATGTCTCGGATTATTGAAATAAACAGTATTTTCAACTAATAAATTGCGTATGATATGCTAAATTGGCATGGAGGATGGAGACCTTTATCCCCACAACCAAACTTTGCACCTCTTTTGATGTTTTATTCTTTCACAGAACCTAGGGATTGAAGTTCCTTTCCCAACAAAAAACTGAAAATAATTCTTTTTCTATTCAGGAACTGAAAACAATATTCATTTCAAATTATAGGTTGTTTAAGTTACCAAACTTTCTATATAAAATTTTCATTTTCAGTAGCATAATAAAGATTTATACCCTGATCACCTAACCGCGTTCGCAAAATTGCAAGATCAGATCCACACCAATTAACAGCTGTCTTTCAATTAGAAGCTGTCTTCCTACATTCTGCTCAAATTGCAATCTTTCCACCTGTTAATGCTAGAACTACGCCTTAATTGACTTCCCTTTAAGCCCTTAACTACTCTACTATAAATTAATCTCTTTCTAAACTAATAATTAAATGGTCCAAAATTTAACAATACTTGCACTTAAACAAGAAAATATCAAACAAAAGAAGGATGCAATGAATTGTTTCTTCATTTTATTAGGCACAAAGCGTGTATGCAGATCATATACACTAATGATTTTATCATCTTTATAGAACCAGAAGGGCAAAGATTGCCCTTAAACAAATATCTCAAGAAACAAAACATGTACACTCACAAAGATACAAACAAGCCCAATCCACTTTATCTTCAATGGAAGAGTTTGAAGAATTAAAACTTGGCTTGTAAAGATTCTTGTCATGTACAGAACCTAACCCAAAATGAGATCTGATTAAGAACAATAACTCCAGTGCACTTTCTTCTATCTACAACAAACAACAAAACAAAAATCCGTGTTATTTACAACACCCACTAAGTTTTCACACCTCTTATGTTTCCATGAACAGCCCCTTTCTTGGAGAAGCAAATAATGCCACTGATATGTCAGCAAGATTCTTCCCATTTAGTCTCGATTTGTAAGAACGCGGCATCTTAGGTGCATTTGGTGCTTCAATTTCATCGAAGTCGCTCGGATTCTCAAAATCAATTGGAGTTCGAAAAACTCGAGTCTTTGTGGGTGTACTATAGGCAAAGTGCCATTTTTTAGCAACTACAGTCTGATAATCCCAAGAAAAAACAAACAATAATCAATCACTAATCAAACTAAAGAAAAATTAATCAATGATTATAATAAAAACACAGTTCAATTACACTTACAGCTTCTCTAATTACTGAAGATACGTGAAAAAGCTGCTTCAAATCATCATGATCTACACCACAAAGAATCCTAATCTGGCAAACAGAAACAGAAATAGCATTAAGTAACAGTTCAATTAGAACTCAGAAACAAATTATTCGAGCTAGAAAATTGAGTATGAACACTAACCAAAATATCCTGAGGAAGGCTTTCAAGCGCAGATTTCTCAGGTTCTAAACTACAAAGCCTTTTCAATGGAGTTCTGATAGGCGAATCCAGAGCCAACAAATCTTCTTCATTATTCGAAATTAGAATCCTTTTTCTCCCAAAACTTCGCGTATATTTCACAAACCCTAACCCTAACCCCTCTTCACCATCAATTCCAACAACCCGCCTTGACTTCATTGAATTACATCTCCTTCCCAATGCCATTTCCAACAAATATTCGAATCCCTTGTTGCAAAATTTATTTTCCAAATCTGTAATTACAAAAAAAAGAAAAAAATACAAAATCAAAATTAGATTATGTGCTAATTACAGTAGAAATGAACAGAAATAGAAACAAAAAATAAAGAAAGACCTTGTTGAAAGCAGAAAAGGAACTTGAAAAAACAGGAGAAGATTAGTAGAATATAAGAGCAAATCTCAAAGTAAAAGAGAGATAAACCTTTATAAACCCTAAATTTGAGAGAGAAAGTGTTGCAGTTAAGGTAAAACCCTTATAACACGGCGAAAATGAGATAGAACACAAGTTGAGAGAAAGTTTCAAGTTTTTCAGTTTTGCTTTAAAAATGTAAAGTGGCGCTCATATAGCCGTGGAAAAGATAGTGTTCCACTCAATTTAAAAATATGTTGTAGTAAAAGTGAATTCTACGCGGTTAAAGAAATTACTGGAGAATTCCATATGAAAATATCTTCCCTCGCGTGGGTTAAACTTAAAAGTTATCCTTTTGGCGGTTAAAAAATAAGGGGGAAGGGGAAAACTAGCCGTTTTAGTTTGACACGTGGCAAAATATGAGTCGAGATAGGAAGCAACTTACTTTCTTCCTCTTGTGATGACGTGGCCATTTGGTCGGTCCAAGTCGTCTGCGCCGGTGTCTTCTCGAACACGTTTTTGTCTTTTTTAGTTCACATGCGTGTGCCAAAGATTTGTTTATAGTGACAGGTGACGTGGGATTAGGTCTAAATTTGTGTACGTGGCGGAATGGTAGTGGTCGGTGATATAGAATATTTATGGCTATGTAAGTAGGTGGTGGGGATTTGATGAGAATGTACTCATCAGAAGTAGTTTAGTAGAGACCAATGGTTTGTTGCGTTGTTTGACTATAGATTCCGAAATGGAGGCGGACTGGTGTTGGTTTGGTAGTTTACGGGTTGCACACGATGCTAATCTAAAAGTGAGACAAAAACACGTCGATAATCCAATAATGCTTATCAGCTTAGTGGCTAAGATATAGCATGTTTTTTCTTCTTCTTTTTTCACTTCAATCAACACAATAAATATATTGCACTTGAACCCATTTCTCTATTTTATTTTATTTTTTTTGTTGGAGGGTTGTAAATAATAATTAATTAATTAATAACAAGAAAGTAATTGTTCCCTTGCTTATAAAAATGAAAGAATTATGTACATAAAAGAGCATGTGAGAAATTAAGATGAGACCAAAATTTGTTAATTTGACCCCTTTTTTTAATCATATTCCTTACTTTTTTTGTCATAACTTAAATATGAAGATACATAATTGATATTAAAAAAAAAAAGTATAAAGTTTATAAAACTTACAATAAATCTGACTAACTACAAAATAATAAAATTATAATATGTAACCTGTCAAGCAGAAATTATACAACATATCTCATTTCTGACCTTTAAAATCATGAACTTAAAAATATCAATCCATCATCCTTCGGTTCCTGCTAAATAGAACATCAAAACATTCATAATGAAGAAGCTCAATTGTTTTCTAACTCAACAAACTCATACATAGTATAGATAATGGAAGCAATAATAAAAATAATAATGTAGAGCTCTATAATTTATAATATAAATAAATTTAAAATAATTATATCATTGAATAAAATATTTTTATTATTTGAGGATGAAAGGTATGAATAATTAGATAAAAATTTAATTTCTTTGCACTCAACCTACAAGATGAAAAAATATTGAATATGAGTGAGTGTTTAATTCAATGAGTTATATAAATATCCATGCAACATATAATTCAAATATCATATATGCTCATGCATAATATCAAACAGTCAAATAATCACATAATCATATTAGTCGCTAGGAACTATAATAAATCTTAATACGGGGAGTCGATTCTCCTATTTGGCTGTCTGAATCTAAATATTATCTTTTATATTTATATATAGGTGACCATTCTAAAATGTATAGACTACGGTATTGTTCCCAAGTGCACGAGATCATTATAGCTTTAGATATAATGAAATCTAAGATCATTTTCTATCTTAGAAGGTTTGGTCGGTATAAATGCAATTAAAAGTTATCATGATTTAAAAATAATAAAATAAAATTCTAAACACTCTAATTAAGATTTTGAGAATTGTTGCAAAAAAAATTAAAATGCAATTTAAAGAAAAAGATTAAAGAAGTTAGTGATCCGAAAGGGGGAGGGTGAGCAATTGAGTGAGCAAAATAAGCAAAAGTGAGCATATGAGCAAGGAGTGAGAATTCAAAGAAAATAACAAAAATAACACAAATAACAAATAACAATTTAAAATTTTAAAATAATATGTATGAATAGTGTCTAAAGTCATTAACTTCCCTAATTAGGTGTAGCATGCCTTGGATTATATCTAACAACTAAAAATTTAATTTAAATTATCAAATTAAAGAAACTCCTAATTTGAATTAAGATTATGTCCTTAATTTATTGTCTTTAAAAAATTTATTAATTTATTTATTTTTATTTAAATTCATACCCTAGATTTTTTTGGATAAAAATCAATATATGAATGATTTTCAATTACTCATAATTTTAATTAAACTCAAACTGATAATTGATTAAATTCAAGATATCAAGATATAAATGCTAATATACATTACCTAATTAGTTCCATTAAACCTCCTAGATAAATGATAAATTAGTTCATACTTGAATTAATATCCATAAATATATTGATCAATTTAATCACGCTCATCATGATAAAAAAAAATATAATTAAATAAATCAAGAATTTTAGGAAAAATAATTTTTATTTCAAAGATATCAATTTTCAAATTGAGACTCATGATCACGACATTCCAATCTGAAATTAATCCAATTACATAAACTAAATAATGAAAAATAATTACAATTGATGGTTGCAATTTTACATAATGGAAGGATACTCCTTGTAAAGAAAGAATACAAAGGAATAAAAACTTTAACTTAAACTATTGTTTTTGGGTTGAAATTAAAAAGTAGACATAAAATAAAAGAGCTACTGTGAATAATGGATAGCATATATGATGAATAATAAAAATGATACACCTCTTTTAAGCTTCTGTGATTTTAATTCTTATTTGGAAAGCTGATCGTAATTCTCTATTTTGCTAATGGCCAATTCACACCTACATTATTCTTTTATAATTGTTTGATCTTTGTCTTTAATTTGAATTTAAATTTTAAATTATTTATGCACTATTTAACTGAGACAAAACTATTTTCATATAAAATTCATACGAGCGTGAACAAAATATTGCACGGGCTTAACTGGTGATGATAAGGCTTGCTATAATAGCGAGGGCGTGTTTTGGCCTTAGGTTGCTGGGCTGGATTGACTGAATGGGTATGAACAGGCTGTATGGACTTGAGCGGGCTGAAGAGACAAGCCTACACAAGCTTGAATGCTGGAACAGGGGCGTGAACCAATGCCCTCACGGGCTTGTTGCCCATGCAAGGCCTTGAAAAGGCAAGCCCTCCTACAGGGGCATGTGGCAAAATTGTCTTCACGGGCTTAATTTGTGGCCCAAATTCAGGGCTTTTTGGCTTGAGCTTCAATCCGAGCTTATTCCTCGTGCAATATTTTATCAAAAATATCTGAAAATATAGTTAAAAGCACAAAAAAATTTGGTCAGTTTATTAGTGTTAATTTATTAAAAATACTTTTAAATAATAATAAAAATACTATAAATATTATTAAAATATAAAAAAAAATAATTATAAAAATGTGTCGATCAATAGAGTCTTTCTTCATAGTCTAAGACAAATAGCGTCAATCTGATTGGCAAACAACGCCAACCAATGAATAAGTCTGGCGGCCATACTAATCATGGCTCATAATATAATAATCATTATAGAACATTCAAGTAATGTGCAACAATCACAATTATAACAATTTTTATCATATTATTTATTTTTATAATATAATGCTGATATTATATATATATATATATATATATATATATATATATATATATATATATATATATTTTCAGAATAAGATCAGTTAAAAAATCGATAGGCTGATGGTTAAAGGTTCGATTGAATTTAAACAGGTTAAATCAGAAAAATTAGTATATATATATTTATATATATAATTTGACATTTATTATATATATGAGATGCAAATTCATACAATTTGATATTTATTATTTTTAATAAAAAAATAAAAAAATTAACCCATTCGAATTGGAAAATTCGGTCCAGTTCACTGGTTAATCAGCCGATTCATTAGTTTTTTAATCGATTTTTAGGAGTTGACCGGACTAGTCTTTGGTTCGATTATAATTTTTTCAGTTTGACTGACTGGTCCGATTTGATTTTGACAGTTATATATATATGTTTTCAAAACCGGATCGGTTAAAAAACCAGTGAAGACAGAGGGTTAGAGATTTGACTGGGATCAAACAGAAAAAATTGATATACATATATTTGTATATATAATTTGATATTTATTACATATATGATGAAAATAAATATAATTTAATATTTATTATTTTTGATTAATATTAAAAAAATATAAAAAAAATCTTTCCACTCAAACCAAAAAAAGCGATCATGTTTATTAGTTAACCGACCGATTTATCGATTTTTTTAATCAATTTTTTGGAGTTGACCGAATCATCTTTGATTTGATTTTAATTTTTTCGATTCGACCAATCGATCCGATCCGATTTTAACAATTATGATATATATATACACAATCATTTGATGTATTTTATGCGAGAAATTAAATAAATAAAAAGAAATGAGATATTATGTTAAACAATATATCTCACAAATTTAACTAAAATTTAATTCTCTCTCCTAAGAGTGCTTGTTGTCTAACAACTAGACGCCTAATAACTAGATAATATACAAAGATTATCATGATAAGAACAACATTTGAAATTATATTTAACGGACTAAAGATTTTGTTGGAATTCCTCTATAATTAGAACATTCTCTGCTATAACAAAATAAACAAACACTTCTAAATAGTCTGTAGGGCTCACAACAACAAATATCAAATCAATGATCCCTCTTAAGTTTTCAAACTCAGCAATATCACAATAATCTCAATTAGTTAAAAAATCAACCTTACCTAAAAGGATATTTCTCAATTTATAAATCTTTTAAAACCATTTACATGAGTATAACAACTCAAATATCAAAAATTACATTCCTATCCATTAAAATTAATTTAATTTACTTAAAACATTATAATTACACACACATATGTAGAAAGCAAACAAAAAAATAATTCAAATCTTATTCTTATAAAATTAACTCATTTTAATATTCAATTAAAAATATAAAACTAAACTTCGTTTCTAATAAAATACTCCAGTCAATAATAAATCATGTAAAACTATTCTCAATAATTTCATGAAAGTTCATGACGATAACAATTCACTGCTATAATCTCAAGAACATAAGTGTAACAGTTATATACACATCTAGGCTAAATGAACCGAAATTCAAGCATCGAAATTAAAAAAGGCGTAGGTTTCAAGCTTACTCATGTAAATTTCAATCGAACCAGGATCATAAAATATGTGAGGAAGTCAAAACAGAGCTACTGGAGACTGGGTCCCATATGCCGCCGCTGCCAGTGGTCCTAGAGGTCGAGGAGGACACCAACGTGAGCATCTGACTGCCATGAGCTCGAAAATACCACACTTGCTGCCACTCACTACCGTCTCGCTGGAATCTACTATGTCAATAGTTTATTTTTCGATCTTCATATCCGATGAATTTTAGGAAGTGTAATGGGTGTCAATATGAAGCTCTCATGGAGACGGTTCCAATGCAACCAAAATTACCGAAAAAGGACATCAGAGCCTGTTAAAATAAGCATTGGAGAATAGTGGTGTCGATGGCGATTTAGAAAACTCGTGCACTGCTACTGATTGCTGGTTTTCGCGGCTGCTGGTATTAGACGTTGCACTTTATATATATATATATAAATCAAAGAAATTAAATATAAAAATATGAATAAATAAATAATATATTTTCAAAATCATAATAATCTAAAATTTCTAAGAAATAAAAGCTTTAAATATAAATATAACAAAAAGTAAATAAATAATTATATTTTTTAAAATTATAATTTTAAAATAAATAAAAATTCAGATCGTTACATTTTCAATAAATTTTAAACTGGTCACATTTTTATTTGTAAACATTAAAAATCTATTCTATTTTTCTAATTAATTAGTAGAACAAATTTTATAAATATGCAACATTAACAATTAGCTATAAAAATTTAATAAATAAATCAAACATTTTTACCTGTAAGAATTAATAAATAAATTAAACACTTTTACTACTAATGTTGCTTGCTTCCATTCCGTTTACCTAGCAATCCTTTTCTAAATACAAATAAAGGAAGAGTTTATAGAATAAGTTTTCTTCTAAAATTATTTAATTAATAATTCGATTTTACAAGTCAATTATAAAATCAGTTCAAATTACATTAAAATTAAAAAAAAAAAAAAAATTGAAAATATGTTTAGCAATTGGGAAAAGAGTTTATTTTTTAATATATTTCATTTTATTGGTAATAATAATTTTTTATAAAATAAATTATTTTCATTTTTAAGATAAATTTATATATTTATTATTTTAAATTAAAATTGCAATTTGCATTTATATACTTTTTTTCTCAATATACATATATGTATGTACATATATTGAACATTCTTCGCTCTATCACCAAAGGGAAATCCAAAAACTAATTTAAAGGATGAGGGCCGTTGTAGAGAGATTTAAATAGTTTTGATCAATTTGTTAATAACATGTGATTATACTTCTTGTTTTGGAAATACTGATCAGAGATCAGATAAGTATAAATAAAAAATGGACGAAAAGAAAAGCTGTTTACGCCATCCATAACAAGAAGCATGTAGGCTCCTAATATTTTCCAGTCAAAACTACCCACAGTAAATTAAGACAATGCCTTTACCCCTTTTTTCATATTACAAAGCAATTATGATGCTCTATTTAGAGCCTGAAGAACTATTAATCTCATCTGAATTCTGAAGAGTCAAGAGTGGGAACAAAAATCACAATAACAATACAAAAAAATATAAAAAGCAAAACCAGGCCAGAACTCGCACCCCCAAAGATGAATCGAATGGTCACGAGTAGTACTTGCAAATACACAACTAACAGGGTCTGAAATGCCAAGCAATTTTCAAGTCAAGTATACATCTTGTAACACCATCATCAACAATTGTAAGCATACAAAATAAAATGAAAACACCACAAGCTCAATGGAAGCACATGAAACATTCATATATAGGGTACCAACAGAAGTCATAAACAGATTCTCCTTCTTTCACAACAAGGCTAGCACCATAGGAATCTGATACCCAAAATATTTACACCAGTAAGTATATCTATTGGAAAAGGGCAAAAAACATCGCAGATAAATCATGAATTTACCTGCATCAGCATCTACAGACATTGCATTAGAATCACTGCCGCTACCATTATCTGGTCTAATCATAAATAATATGTTATTGTATATTACCCACAAAAGAATTTAGTGAAAATCGGTAATTTTCATTATTATATTCCGCATTACATTCAATAATACCATATAAACTTACAATGAGAACAGACGCAAGGTATTGTGCTCCGAACTCGTCAAGAAACACGACCCATCAGGAGACCTTCAATAAAATTAAAAATAAGAGACCAAGAAAGAGAAAATAAATGGACCAAGTAAATGCAAAGTAACGATACCATTTAAAGCCTTTGAGGAAATTGTTAGGGTTTGAACCAGTCCTGAACTGCTCATGGAAATGATGGGTTCTCTTTGGAGGCAAATCGAACCTAATTACAGGCCCTGAGTAATCTTGTTGTTCAATTGTAGCTACTTCCATGGCTGAATCGTGCTACTGCTCTCCTTCTTCCATTGGTTTTCGGTCTTGGAGGGGCTGGGACCGAGAACGAGAAGCAGGTTTTAACTTTGAACAGGAGAGTTTTTGCGAGGTTTCCGCTTTTGAGATTCTGCAATTAGCGCCAAAATAGTAAAGAAGAAAAGCACTCTATAGTTTTCGTATAATTGCATATTTGCATCTACTAATGCTAAATATTAAGCCGAATTAAGTAAATTAATTTAAGAATCTCTGAGTATCTTTATAATTTTAAATCCAGAATACCTTAAATTATAAAGATGAAGAAATCGATATGGGTGAACACAGTGAAACATATAGCCCATGAGCGACAGCCAATAAAATAATTACAATTTCATTCTTCAATGAAATTCTGATTGGAGTACATAAACCATCACAATAATTTGGCTTTTCTTGGGCAACATTTTAAGAACCATTCATGTTTATACATATGAGATTGGCATAACTAACGTCTCACCAAAATGAGATCATAGCAATGTCACAATCAAAGTTTTTTCTTTGTATCATTTCATGAAATTTATGAATTATTGCTATCACAATGAAGAGTCTCTCAAATAGGGATCATCCCTATATTTTGAGTACAATGGAAGATCCAGGGCTTTCTCTGCAGTTCTTCTGTCCTCATGAATCTTTGCTATCAAGCTCTCAAGTGATTGGAAATTGGCCTGTTGTGTTCCAAGTCCAAACTTAGCTCAAATAGAATGCGAAAGAGATTGCAGGAAAAATAATAATCAGTATTTATTATACCTCTGGTCGAATATAGCCAACGATAACAAGATGCAATTCCTCACCATAGAAATCTTCTTCAAATTCATGCAGCAGCCATGGTTCCTACAGTGTTAACTAGAAGTTGAGAATAGCAAAAATACATGCATAGGCCACTATTTAAGTCGAATATACACTCACTATAGTCTTTTCTGTGTTGTTAAAATATGGGTTCCAACCAATACTCATGACCATTTTGTAGACACCACGTGTTGATAATCCAGCCCAACCAAAATACACGCCGGAGGGATGTTGTGGAAGTAGTGTCGAATAACCTTCTGTAGATAGATTAGCTGAAACAAATACATGGCTCATTCGAAGATGAAATGGAATAGAGAATAGGAATTACATCCCTGTACTCTCAAATTCAATTACGACCTCAACATCAAAAGCAAAGTTGATAGCCACAAGTAAATTGATCTTTTTAGTTTTTACCTAAGGAATAGAAAAAGTAATTCTCAATACCAGTGGGAATCCCAAGAACCTTTGAGCCGCGACCAAATCCCTTAATTACAGGACCACCAATATGCCAAGGTTCTTTTGGCAAGGTACCCTCAATCCCTGTAATTAGAAACTGAGGTGAAAGGAAATTCATCATGTAACGGCAACAATGATGAAGGTCCTTGATGCTTACAATCTTCAAATGCAGGCAGGCACCATTTTTCAGGTCGTAAATCAAGTAGAGAGTTTATCACTTCATCTGCTTCTGTGTAAAGATGGGATTGTTTAGGAAGTGATGGTACAGCAACCACTTGCATGCAAGCGGCCTTACCACCCATAACTCCTGGCCTAACACATCCAAAACCTTTGAATATTACTAAATAGAATACGCTAACAGCATAGGAATGTTTTGTACTTTTAACGGTTTGTTGAAAAAATAAAGTGCAAGGACCAAAGAAGATATATTAGTAGAAAAAGTAAATAAAGCAAATCTAGCAGATATCCCAAGCCAGAGAAGCATTCTAGTCCATTTTTTTTTTTTTCAAAAAAAAGGTATTCAGCCAGGTTAAACTATTTGCTGGACTGTCTTGACAGCTGACAACAATAGAAAAGCACCTTTTCACCTTGTAAGCTCTCTATATGGAATTGCACGCTGATCATATGGCATATAACATGTATTTCTAAGAAATAACACGGTCCATCTCTTCTGACTGTAGTTAAGTACATTTTACGTCAATTAAATGTACAAGTTGTATCATTCAGGGTTGTCAGTCCATATACTTTCCAGACCCAACTTATATCAGATATAAATAGCCACTTTATTTATCACTGAAATGAAAATTCAATTAGAAGGGCATCACACAAAAAGCAAACATGCTACTAAAAGAGAAATAGAAAAGACAGATGAATATAAGAAACTGGTAGGTAGCTGCATTAAGTAATTAATTTGTTATACTTACAAGGAATCTTCAATGACTAGGCAACTGAAGGGTTCAATATTTAGCCTTTTAGCTGCTTCCAAAAATCTTGAACAGCAAGTTCACAAAATTAAATTTAAGAACATGGACTTTTCAGAGTAAAACAAAAGACATTCCAAAGAAGAAAAGCTGGAATCAATATACCAATGTAACTTAAATTTCAGGAGATGGCTTCCCTGCTTTTACTTCATCACCACCAACGACAGAGAAGAATTCCTTCCAGCCTATATGTGGGAAAATTGAACAAACATGTTCATATAGGACAAGCACAATCAACTTATTATCTTTGGACTATTACCAACATTATGGTATTCAGAGAATAGAAATAAAAGTAATCAACACAATAAACTGTCTAAAAAGCCAACCCTGGTGATATGAAATTTTGGATTCTATGCTTGGCCTTGGAGAGTTTGATGCCAATGCCATAGGCACATTATGACGACTCAAATGCTTAATCAATCGATTGGCACCTGGAAGTGCTTTAATTTTGCACACCCTACAATTTGTTAAAAGATAAGGTTTCCATTAGTTCAGCCACTGAGAGCATACAACATAATTTCAAGGAAATTCATTGATTTATTGGTGGAAAACAACTTAATGGCATTGTGATTCAACAAAAGATCTTGGATCATTATAGATAATTGTCAATAGAAATAAGTGAATATAATAGTAGTTTACTGATCAGAAAACACACGGGTAATTTCTGCAATGAATTCCTCTGTAGCACAAGGAAGCCCATAATCTTCCACCACGGCAGCAGCAGCTTCCAAGGGAGTCTTTCCCACTATTATACTAGCTTCTCTACCATCCCACTGTTTCCCATATTTGACCAAAAAGTCTTTTAAAACATCATTTACTATTCCGTCTGCCATGAAATTGAGGATCAACTGTCAACAAATAAGAGAAAAACTGGCACCGAATAGAAACGTAAGAAGAAAGCAGATAGCAAGGAATTCATGACAAAAAAAGGAAATATTTTACAAAATATGAATCTTCAATCTACAGTATAAGTATGTGTTTGCCTATATGAGAGGGCTATAATACAATGGTGTTGGTAACGAGGATAAAGAAAGTGAAATTCAGCTTAAGAGCACAAGCTGACCTGTATTGAGAAGAGTACCATCTAAATCAAGAATAACACCAGACACAAACTTCTTCAAAGGGTTTGTTGCCGTTGCCATTGCCATTTTAGAAATCATGCATAAACCTCACCCAAAGATTGTAACTCTCATTTTAACAAGGCGTCTGAAAAATACAATCAGCAATGGGTTGACCAGCAATCAGAAAAACCAGTAAAAGATTAATCAAAACTCAGTATCAATCAGTTCCACCATTTTGCATAATTAAACAGCAAATACGCTCCCTCAATTACCCAAACACCCCACGACCACCAGTTCACCACCACAAAAAATAAAAAATAAATAAACACAAATTTCCAACTTGGGTTTTTCCGGTTCATATTATTTTTCTGGTTTCTATGAGGTTGGGTCACTTAACACAGACATTTTATCAAAGAAATTGTGTTCAAAAAGACAAGAGGCGAAAAACCAAAGTTTCCATGAAATTATACAAGTAGAAGACGCAAAAAGATTATACATTGATTAAACTAAAAGGGAAATAGTGATAGACTCTAGTTTGAGAATCTACACTATTGCAATCAGAATAAGCAAATTAAATTATACCTGGCGTCAAATGAGAAAAAGCAGAGAACGGAGGAAACTCGTATCAAATGAGGAAGCTCTGTCCAAAATTTATCAGTTTCTGAAGACCAGACTGAGAAATCCAGAAGCCAAATATGGTCTTTTCTGGTTCGCTCAAATACCATTCGCACCTATTCCATTATATCTATAGGAAAATTCATGCTCACATGTTCTCTTTACTCGGTAAAATAGATAAAAATGTCATATTTACGAAATAAATTTAATTGTTTATACCCTCAATATTTGTATATCTATAAAAGGTGAGCCACTTTAAGTCAGTGTTTAACATTTTTTTTTTTATGGAATTGTTAGTTTTTTAGTTATTGTTTATTGTTTCCTGGTAGCAGTGAAATAGTTGTTAAGTATTTAAATACTTATTATATAGTTTTTATTTATGTAAAAAATTTAAATTATTTTATTAAAAATAATATTTAAATAAAAAATATAAATATTTATATTTAATGATCATTAAAAATATTAATAACTAATAAATCATAATAATTTTAACAAATACTTATAATAATAAATATTTTAAATGGACATAAATTATAAATAGATTGATAATATTTTATATTTTATAATTTTTTTAAATATTATTAATGTAAAATATATTAATATTTTATACCATCACATCAAAGATAATAAATTATTTTAGAATGCAACTTTTATTTTTATTTTAAATTTGTAAAAATAATAAGATTAAAAAAGAAAATTACTATATTATTTATTGCAATTGCAACTCAAAATATACAGTGATCCTGGAAGAATCAAAATTCCAACAGAATTGGGAAAGATGAAATTGTTGTTCAAACTTCTTCTTGATAATAACAAACTTTTATGCGCTGTTCCTTCCAATATCAAGATGCAATCCAATCTGGTTCATCTTGATTGAGTGATTCATTCCCACACAACTTGGAGAGTTTTTCAAACTTATTGCTCTTGAAAGTCATAACAATTTCATAAGAAGTATTCCATTTGAGATAGGAAGTCTACATTGTCTACGCGTTCTTTATCTCAGTCACAATATGTTGATGGGACAACTACCACAACAAATTGGGCAATTGATAAGTGTTGAATCTGTCTCATAACTTGCTTTTTGCTTCTATTCCAAACTCTTTTGATGACTTGTGGAGCTTGACTGTTGCGGATATATCCTATAATGAGTTAGAAGGTCCTATTCTCGATGTTAAAGCTTTTCATGAGGCTTCGTTTGAGGCATTGAGAAACAATACATGCCTATATTGTAATGCTAGTCATCTAAAGGCTTGTCGTCCCTTATTTGAAAGCAACAAACCAACTAGGAGCAACAAGGCCTTCATTAATTTTGATTGTAATATCTCTTTTGGCCTCTCTCTGTCTGGTTTTCAGATTGATTGGAGGTTTGCTGATTTTCTTCTGAAATAGAAAAGAAAAGTTCAAGCATAGAGGCCCACAGTATGAAATTGTTTTGGCGTTACCAGTCTATGATATTGAAATACAGTATGAGAATATCATTCAGGCCAGAAAAGATATAAACTATAACTATTACAGTGGAGCAGGCGGATATGGGACTGTATATAAAACTGTCATGACATCAGTTCGAGTTTTTGCTGTGAAGAAACTTCATCCATTAAAAGATGAGCAATCCACAAACATGAAAGCCTTTGAAAGAGAAATTCAATTGTTGTCTGAGATTCGACATAGAAATATTGTCAAGTTATATGGTTTTTGTTCCCATGCAAAGTATTCTTTTTTTGGGTTTACGAATACGTGGAACGAGGAAGTTTAAGAATGATTTTAATGGATGAAGAGCATGAAGTAGAGTTGAATTGGATTTGATAAGAAATAAAAATATCTCTTACCGGGTATTGGTGACAGAGGTCACATACATATGCCTTGGCTGAAGATGCGTAGCCTGCAAACAGAAAAAAGAAAGAGAAGAATCAGAGACCCTGGCCTTCTCAGAAGGGAAAACTTCGATACCTGAGTTAGCAGGCTGAAAGAGAGAAATACTAAGAGAGGAAGAGTTGAGAGAGTGAGAGCCCCCTATTCTTTGTACCTTCTCATTATTTATTTTGGGGAAAAAAAAAGAGACCCCCCCTATATACACATGTCCTCATGCTATTGGAGGTCATTTTTACTCCTTATTAGGATCAAAAGGCTAAATGTTGTCAAAAGGGTGGCTAATGCCTTATATGCATCATAACTGCTCTCATAGAGACATTTCTAGCAACAATATTCTGTTGGATTCAGAATATGAGGCTCTTGTATCTGATTTTGGTACGGCTAGACTGTTGATGTCGGACTCAATCCAATTGGACGTCATTTGCGGCCGGTACCTTTGGATACACTGCTCCTGGTAATTATGCACCTTGTCATTTCGGTCACAAGTTTATGGTGTCTATGCATATAAAATTGATATAAAGTTTATTGGAAGATAAAAGCATAATCGATTTTTTTTTTTTTTTTCAGAACTGGCTTAAACAATGCAAGTAAATGAAAAATGCGACGTCTACAACACTGGAGATAATAATAGGAAAGCATCTAGGCTATCTCATTTCATCTCTTTGATCATCAGCATCTTCCTCATCATCGCCATCACCAATGAGTCAGTGTACATTGATAAAGGATGTGACAGACCAACGTCTTCCAATTCCTACAAATCAAGCTGCAGAAGGTGTGGTCTGCATAACCCTATTAGCATTTTCATGGTTGCATAAAAATCCCCCGGCTCAGCCAACCATGGGACTTTCTTCAAAGCTTATAGCTAAATATTCTTAAATTCCAAACCCATTCTCCCCAATAAAATTAGAAGAACTGTAATCTCCAACATCCGCATAGTGGTTGAACACTTGTTAAAATGTCTTTGTGCACGGTGTGCCTACGGAGCTCCTTTCCTTTCACATTTGGTGACTTCGTTATTGTAATATATTCCTTTCCCTTGTGTTTATTTCTTTAACCATTAATTAAAGAAATAAAAATTATTTATTATGTATAATAAATTATTACATAAATAATATTTATCTTCCAAACTTAAAATTACATAAAATAATATATAAAAAATATTTATCTTCATTAAGTAATTATTCTCCCACTAAAAGTAATTAAATCAAACATTTTATTTTATTCTATTTCATGGACTAAACGATACTTACGGTATAATAAATAAAATTATAAATCCCTTTTTAATCTGTCATAACTCCTGCTAAATGCAATTTGATTCTACTTGATCTTTTCCTTGTCTCCTCAATTAAATAAGTCTCTATATGCATGCAAGGTCTAGCAGTGTGAGTGAGTCTCTAGGTTTAAGTAATTGTGATGGGTTTCAGTAAATAGTTATTTATAAATTTTTACTTTTCTTTTATATACATGTTCTTTTAGATGTGTTATAACAAACAAAAGAAGCATGTAATGTTGAATCCAAAATTAATGCCAATATTCAACTTATTTATATGAGAATAGAAAATAAATTATACATAGAAAAAAAGTAAAGTTATGTTAATATAAATAAAAAATGTGAGATAAAAAGCCTTTGATTAAGGCAGTAGAATCATCTCCATAGTTAAAACGTCTCAGATTCGAATTTTGAGTACATTTTAAAGCACAAAAGGACCTAATTTAAATTCTAACCATAAAAATCAAATGGTATGATTGTCTATGATATCTGATTTATATTTGAGAGGAAGAATCTCAAATTCTCAATAGCAGTTTTATAAATCGTTATAGAAATATGAGTTTTCCCAATGTCAACTTCATTGTGTCTAGAATGTAACTACTGCATTGGAAGAGGATCTTGGGAATCCTAATAATTTTTGAGCCATTTCAAATAATGGGTTTATTATTAGGCGATCCTCCGTTTGATGCTTTATAATCATCTTCTCCAGGACGTGTGCATTCTTTAGTATAAACTGTACCAGTGGAAGTATAAATTCATCAGAACAACTATATCCTGGTGTAACTCCATGGATCCTAACAGTCTTGAGATGCAACAGCAAACACACAAATTTCCTCTTCTGTGACATCCAGTAATCTTCTCCGTCAGGAATTAGTTCATCTATCCACCTCAACTGCAAACCACAAAAGTTACATTAGATTTTCCATTGCAACTGACTTTCAATTTTACAGAGGAAAAACAATGAAAAAGATAAACATACCCGTCGCGAGGAATGTTCTTTTATGTTTATGACTAATGTCTCTAGGCAGTGTGAACCTTTTAGCAAGTTTGCAATACCATGGAAGACCCCTCTCTCCAGTGATGTGTTCAGTATTAAACACTTGCGATCAGATTCTGAAGAAGGCATCCGTTTCACCTCCAACATGGATAGAACCTGAGATAGCAGGGGAGAAAAAAAAAACAAATTAGAATTAATGCTGATTAATTAATCTAGTAAACCTTGTTTAGATTATGAACCTGGACACACCATGGGCCCAGATTCATGGTTTCAACATGGCGAAGATCCTGAAGAAGATCTTTTAGCATGTTTCGTTGCGGTTTGTAATAGTTGCCCTCATCTGCAGAAGAAACGCCACCATAAAAATCCAAGCAACAATCAGTCAGAGATTTTACATCCAGAAGTCTAAACTTCTTTGTGAGTATTTCGCCTGAAAGTGTCAATGATTGAAGATTAGGGGCACAAATTTCCATCACATCATCTTCTTCATCCCAAGGATCTCTTATCACCAATTTTCTTAAATTCTCATTCGAAAATCTCAAATTTTGTATTCCGCAAAAATTATATAACTCCAAGAATTCTAACAAAGGAGATCCATCTAGTATAACTTTTATCCAATTGTCAGACAAGAATATCTGTCCAATTGATAAACTCTTGAGGGAATTCCGGCTAATTTTCTCAAGTCTTTCAACACTGCACATGCATAATTCTAATTTTGCAAGAGATTGATCGGCATAAAGGTGTTGTGGCAACATGTAAAAATCGTGAACAGGATTCATTTCTAAATCGCCGTCCGATTTAAAATTGAGAGTAATTTCTTTAGCTTTAACTAAAAACATTAGACGAATCCATCTATCAACATCAGAAGCATGAGAATCATTATATTGGAACTTAGCTGAGAATTTCATAATAGTAGATTGGCTACAGAGAAATAGGGTAGCATTAACGAATTCAACGAATCTCTTAGTGTTAGAATAATTGAATACTCTATCACAGCTGAACTTGAGACAGGAAACGTTGGTCCATAGGTAAGCCCATCTCTTGGACAAGACACCTGTTTTCACTGCATCTATGGTGGGCAAGCAAGAAAGAATCTGGAGTATAATGGAGTCCGGTAATTCGCTTATTCGATCCTGTTTGCGTAAGCGTTTATAACAAAGACTATGGGAATCGTAAATCCTAGCACTTTCTTCACTGCAGGAACGTTGACCATCTACTTCTTCTTCTTCTTCTTCTTCGCTGAAATAATTATATCGTCGTCTTCTTCTTCCGTAATTTTCACAATTGCCATTCTCAGAGATGCTTCTCTCTGCCTCAATTGAATCGTTGGTCGGATACAGCAGGCTAGGGCTACCAGTTCCCTGGATGGATCTGTTGTTGATACTGGGATCGGGACTCGAAGATTTGGTGAGGCTAATGTAACCAAGACTTCGGCTTCGGCTTCCAGAGAAGCTTGGAATTGGAGAATCATGCGCCATTCGATGGGATTTGTGAATTACTTTGCCTTTACCCATGATTTTCGAAATTAAAACTGTGATGCACGATTAGTGAAGAGAAAGGGAACGTTCAGTTAGTTATTTATAGAGAGAGAGAGAGAGAGAGGCGGCTTATGAATTCCGCATCCCAGTAGTACTTTACTGGTGGGGCCTGGTAGAGTTTGTGGGTCCTTTAACGTAGATTTTAAGAAATGGGCTTAGATTTTACATGGGTCTGGAATCGGCCATACATGGTAATTGCTGATCGGCAAAGTCTCCTAAATATCCACAGAGATCGGGCCTTTAAAGCCAACCAACAGCGTAGACCCAAAGATATCCCGAGTCAAAAGCCTAATTCATAAAAAAAAACTGATGTTTAAATATTTTTTTCAAATACAAATAGTCGGCTGAATTTCCCAATTTTTCGCCATGGTGGATGATTAGGGTTCGGTCAATGTAGTAGGCAAGAGTGTTGGAGTCATCTTCTTTATTGTTAGAGTGGAATTCAAGAGTAGGAGTTGAGGACAGAGGTTTCAATAGCGTTTGGATAAGAGAGGTTTTGATTGCGTCTTTGGCGGACAAGAAGGAGAGGATGTGAATCGAAGTAGAGTCTGGTAAGGCACTGAGCCGATCCCGTTTCCGAGAACTTGGACTATGATAATAAGAACTGTCGTATGAGGAGTCGCTAGCAGAGCTATCTTCGTCTTCCTCCATGACACCTACCTAACAAGCTAACTCTAATGCCACTGCCTTCAACACATAATTTTCCTTGGAAAATCGAAAGTAAAAGTCAGAGGTGAATGGCCAATCGTGAAGTTCAACTACTCATCTCAATCTTTAAGGAAGAGATCGACGATCCCAAGTTCTTTTACTCCATTCAGAAAGTCTTTTCCGCCGGACGACTTGCAGGAGGTGAGAAGGAACTCCATCCCCTTTTTAAAATTACTGTATTTATATATAAAAAAAAAACAAGTCGTTGTAGTATAGTGGTGAGCCCCTCCTGTCTCGCGGGAGACCCGGGTTCGATCCCCGGCAACGGCGATATTTATTTTTTTGTATTTTTTAGTCAAATTAATAAAATAGTATATTTTTACCAAACTGATTAAAAGATACATGGAATTTAATTGTCAATAAAATAGTTTTTCCATCAATCAATATGACTACACTAAATCTCCTATACATTAAAACTATATAAAAAATAATAATAATAATTTATATAAAACACCAAAAAAATTCATAATTTTGATAATAACGAACAATAATATTAATAACTGGTTCGGCCCGTTGAATATTAATTTATACCAATGCCATTAAACTCCAATTCCTAAAACATTAAACATGCAATTAAATTCAACTAATTTCAAATACTGATGTATCTTCTTCTCTACATATCCCCAACAGCTTTGAAGAATAAAGAGCACCAAATAGAGAATTGCATATTCAAATTTCAATCAAAGAAATCTAGAAAAATCATTGCTTTTCAATCAAATCCTAAAGAGTAAAAAAAAACATACCTAAACCAAATGATTACCGTTTTCACTAGCAAAATTCAATTAAAATCGAGTTAATTTCTATCTCTCATTAGTTAGTGATAATGCACATGATTATCCTTGAATTTAAATTCTTTACTTAAAAATTATTGAGCTTATTCTAATTGTCATTAAAAAAAAAAATCATTGCCATCCACCACTATAAAAAAGGAAAAGGAGCCACGTAAGCTCCCAAGGCTCCTCATTCTCTCTCTCTCTCTCTCTCTCTCTCTGGATCCGATCTATAGCTTGACCACGACTTTCACATTTAGCTCTCTGATTCTATTAACTCCACTTATGTCTCCCTCTCTGAATGCAGTACTGATCTCATTCTCTCCAATTGCCTTTAGCTCAGCCAATTTGTTTATGTAAATATTTTTGAATTTGATTCCTTTGTCTCTAAGGTTTGTGGCAGTCGTCCGATTGTCGGCGGCCACCCCTTTGTGGGAGCTCCAGAATCGCTTATTGCTCATATTTTAGCATCGAAGAAAGATTGGATTTAATTTAAGCTATTTACCTTTCATGTCTTCACATCCTACAGCATTAGTTGGTGGTATGAGTCACCTAACTCGACTGAGTCAAATAAATCACTTTTGATATGTAGCCCGTTGATTCGACAGTTCAAGGTGTTACCTCAGCTAGGTTTTGCCAGGTTATGTTGTTTTGGTTGACTTAGCGAACCAAGTCATGGTACTTACGAAACTCACTGCTTTATATTTGGCAAGCACAAAAGGAAAATCATGGCTAACCTTCTATTCGAATCTCCTATCAAAACCCAAAAGCCCAATTTTAATTTCAGACTCAGTTTTTGCTTTATATGATGTTGGGTTTCCATGGGGGTGGAAGCTATTTACATGTAAATTATCGAGTCTCAATTATCCCAATAACCATAAACACAACAACCTTACACCATCTCCGTCTTCATCAAACCATAATCACTGGGTTTGCTTAGAAAAGTAAGAATGAGTTTGTCTCTTCAATATCATTAAACGACCCCATTTGGTTTGTGGGAACGGGAATAAAAAGGTTGATGCTTGGAGGGTTGAAATCAACATTCTCGTCGAACCCATCATGTTCGACGATATTGATATTGAGTTGGATTTGGAGAGATTATAACGGGAGGAAACTGGGAGAATGCTGGAACAGATGTACAGGTGTTTCCAGGACTTAAGTAAGTTGAAGGTGTTTGGCAGTGTGGATATAGTTTGTTTCTCGACCAAGAGGGTGGTCAAATTTGTGTTGTGGATTTATTATGGTGGAAAAGAAAGAGAGATTGCTAAACCAGTAATGATGAAGATGAAGAAGAAAGAGAGAGAGTTTGGGGAGAGCTTACGTGGCATCTTTCTCTTTTGATAATAGTGAGATGATAGTCCAAGTCAGCAATTTTGATAGAAATTTGATAAAAGTATTTTTAAACGGTTAATTTTATTGATCATCCTTGACTATATATTTACATACATTATCATTCTTTAATTAAATTTTATAATTTACATCACTTATTTTATGAAAGTCTCTTATTTTATTTTTTCGTTAATTTTTTAATGAAAAAATAAGGTTAATGCCATGTAAGTAAATTTAATATACAGGCAGCCCTAAAATGTACTTATTTCAAGCGCCTAACTCTCTTTCACCATTTATGATAACTATGGCAAGTCTCACTCTCCAGTTTTGACAAATCTGTTGAAGGCACTCTTATCTTTTTCTGGCATTCTCTTTGGCTAGAGAATCCTATGTTTCTCACTTGACAACTCATGCTGCCATTAATAAAATTTCACGTATCCGATCTTTGAATTCCTTTAACTTATAAATTACAAAATTCATTTTATCCAAACACTATTTTAAAATTTTAATTGTACTTTAAATATTTTATTTCTCGTAACACATATACAATATTTTTAATTCTCAGTGAGCAAAGGTGCCTTGGACGGAGATGCTTGAGAGATTCTTCTCAGTGACTGGACCTTCTCTTACTAAATGGCATCAATATACTTTCGCCCAAGCGGTTTCGTTTTGTGAGGCCTCGCTCGAACACCTCGTTCGATTCTCTAGGAATCAGGATGCTCATTATGGGAAATTTCTCACGATTGCGACGGCATCCTTGCATTTATTGTAAATTGATTTTTATTTTGAAAATAAACCGGGAAGTCGCCACCTTAAGTTATTTTTGTTGAAAAAATTTAAGGAAAAAAACTCATTTTTGATTCCAATCTTTATTCCAAAGGAAAAATACACTAGACCTTTGAAATCAAAGAGGATTCGGGAGCTAGGTTTTCGATTAATACTTGGCTTTTATGCTTAATTTTGATTTAAATGATTTTTTATGAGCAATTTAAGAATGACATTTATACATGAATGAGTAAGTAAAGCAATAAAAGAATTAAAACAATTAAATAAATCATAAAGCAATAAGTAGATTAATTATTACAATTAAAACCCTAAAATAGAGGATATCAACTCTAGCCCTTATGGGTTATAGGTTGATTACACATTCCTCAAATAAGTTAAAACAGAAAAGGGAAAATAGTTTTTTTTATAGCTTTTGGATTTGATACTTTTGAAATAAGCAGGCCTACGTATCCTTTTGAATATGAATCAAAATTCGAGTAGTTTGCCCTTCTTGCGAAGGGATTGGCATGAATTTAAACCCAATTTATCATGTTTTGTTTGTTTGGTGCTTTACCGAATTGAAAAGAACAAATTTGGGAGTTATACCTTTAGTCTTGGTCTTAGAGGAGGCGGCGGTCTGAGAGCCTTTCTAGAACAGAGTTCTACCTTGGAAAGCAATAGAGACGGTCGGATTGCCACCTTGGAGCAAGATTCCTCTTTGTAGAGGGAAGAATTTAATAAATTTTAAATCCAAGTTAAATTAATTATTTATTAAATATTTAGAGGTACCACGCGCCTCAATTTTGTCCTTCTTTAGCTCAAAGAGAACTAAAAAAATAAGAAAGCAGGTATGGGAGGGAGAAGAGAGTGAAATCAAATAGTGATAGCTCAACCAAAGTGATTTTGGTGTGTCTTAGAAGGTGGAAGAAGCTCTCTATTATAATAAAGGTTTGGAGGGTCTTGTTTCATCATTTCTTGATGTAAGATTAGGTGAAAAATGTGCAAAATACTAAGCTGCCACTAGGCAAAAGGGGGAGTGCCACTGGAGGGGGGTGGCGGCGCCACCAAAGAGGGAGGGCAACACATGGTGCAAAGGAGGGCGGCAGCAGAGGGGATGGCAATGTTGTCGCCCTTAAGGTAGGGCGGCAATGCCACCCCTTGAGGGTGGCAACTCGGACCTAGATTCCATATGGTGTTTTCTGAGTCCGTCCGTGAATGGGTCGGGCTCTGATTAATGCCATTCGGTTTAGCACAAGTCCGAGGGGTGTAAAAAATTAGTTTTTACAGCTACCCCCATCATGGTTGTCCATTTTGGATGGCAAACGTGATGTTAGTGAACCAAGTTGTTTTTGTCTGTTTGAAACAAAATAAGAACTAAAAAGCATACCTTGGGGGTACCTAGAAATGTGTGAGTATGATCTGGCAGCTTCAGACCACTTCCAATTTTTCTGACATTTTTCTGTTTTTGATGTTTTCTGGCTGATGCTCTATCAACTGAAACTTCAGTAAAGTCTCTACTAGAGCCCACTGGTTTTGTATCTTTTCTGAAAGTCAAGGCATCTCCTGAGAGCAATGTTGCTTTGATCAAAGCTCTGGCTGAGAGATGGTGGGATACTACTAATACTTTTCACTTTTCATGTGGGGAGTTGACAGTTACTCCCCTTGATTTGTCGATGCTAACTGGTCTTTATTTCAGGACTTGTCACCTAGATTATTACTCTGACTGGAGGACCACTTTTACTCCTGATGATTTGATTAGTCTCATAGGTTAAGATCCTTCTCAAGATCGCATATCGGTGCCCCGTACTTGGCTACAGGCTCGCCTAAAGTAAATAGAACCCTACACTGATGAGATATTTGATGTTGCGGTCATGGCCAAGTTGAGATGTTAATTCTGGCGGGATGCACCTTTGGCCATATTCGTCGAGATACTATTGATCTGAACATACTATCGAGCCTGGTGGACCTGACTTTGTTGGGAGAGTATGATTGGGCTGGCACCATTCTGAGCACCATGTACCGAGAGATGTTTGATCTGTCTCGGGGAGCTTTCTCTTCTTATGGAGGGACTTACTTTATCTGGTAGGTATTCTTTACATATTGTCTTTCTACTTGACTTGACTTTTTGTCACGACCTATCTCAGAAGTCGTGACGGTCCTAGGGTACGGGTGATGCATAAGCGACCAGTACCGCGTAGAACTCAAATGACAACCTAAATGACATACAGCAATCAAATATAATCCAATAAATTATGAAAATGCTGAAGAAAATTCGACAGCATTTCCCCTATAATAGGACTATGCCTAAGAAAACAAAACACATAAATAACACTTCTATAATATTCATCTCATCTCAAATATCAGGATCCCTCTGGATCTCCAAACAATCTCAACATTTCCATAACAATATATATATATATAATACACCACCATCATATATGATTACACAAACATTTATTATACTCAATTTATAAAAATATATACATGCAAACTTAACAATTTCTATATGCCATAATCTAACTACAGTACCATGGAACGGTTCTACTTATTGTCTATTACATTATTTAAGTTTGGAGTTATACATGCAAAGACCTCCACGGCAGAAGAAAATATTGCCAATGGACTACGGGCCTCACCGAAGACCTGAAATACAACAAACACTAAAAGAAATGAGTATAAAAATACCCAGTGAGTTCATAA